>OY720442.1:65708765-65787017 GCA_963082915.1 Dolichopus griseipennis
GGGTTCGAGTAGCTGCCATACAACTCCTTATTTTATATGAGCATTACACTACACCTAATGAAGCTGGGTGTCTGAAATTTTGCCAAAAATAGTTTAGTGTAATGGCCAAAGTTACAGGAAAATTTGTTTGGTCTACTGCAGAGGGTTCGAGTAGCTGCCATACAACTTCTTCTTTTATCTGAGTATTCCACTACACTTAATAAACCTGTATGTTTGAAATTTTGACAAAAGTAATTAACCGGATGACGGTCATACGGGTATCCCAGAGTTGACACAGTCTACTCTACAACACTCTTCCTCGTTTTATAATAATTTTAAATTTTAATTGTTGACGATCAAATTTCAATTTAGGTCATTTAAGTTTATTCACTTTTAATAAAACATTTTGCAAGTGTAATTTTTTAAGAACATTAAAAAACTGACCTATTATATTTTAAATACATTTTTTTTCCCGTTATAAAATAAAAACAAGTTAAGAAACAGTCAGTCGGTGCAACCGACTTAGAAATACCCTACACCTATTTGGTTTAAATTTAAGGACATATCCATAAGTCATTTTAACACCATAAAAGCTGTTATTAATTTGATCGTAAGACATAGCTAACCAAATTAACTTTATAATACTAAAAATATTTTCTAATTACGCTATCTATTAAAAAATATTACAAATTCTTACTAATTTATCTATTTAAAAATATTAAAAAACAAACAAACTTGAAATAAATGAAAATATATTTATTCCAATTCAATTACAAAATGAAAAAATTCTAATTATTAAATTTTGTGATAAAAAGATAATCAAAGCATAATATATTTAATAATCCAAATTTTTCAAAATTGCAATTATTTTAAATGGTTAGTTTATATACCTAATAGAAAAGCTTATAAACGCAAAATATGCAATAAATGTATTTCTAAAATACAATTACAAATTTAGACCTTTTCATATAATTCATTTAAATATTCAAATAAATTTTACATAAATGCAGCAAGTACCTTTGAACATAGCTGAACCACTACAATTAAGTCTAGATTTCGGAGACACATAGGACATAGGAAATATATTCTTTGGCTTTGAAATTAAACTCAACCAGAACCAATTCCCATATGGTACTTTCATTACTAGTAACCTAGAGTTTAAATTTCATCAAAATACCGGCATTATTTTTTGAGTTATGGTGTTTTTAAGATATATGTTTTTTAGTCCTTGAACTTGTCAAGGGTTCCAGAATTAGGGGGGCACGGAAGAAATAGTAAAGAACACCCTGGGCCAAATTGGAAGCTTCTACATTTTTTCAAGTTGTTATCTTTATTAATTTTAAAGATATGCTTTAAGGTCTTCGGAAATGTGTGGCTGGTCCCCGACCCAGTACTCCAATGGAACCCAAATTCCCAAGACACTTAGAAGATAGGAGGGGACACCCTGATACCAAATTTGGAGGTTCTATCTTCATTGGTTTCGGAATTATGCTCGTTTGGCCTAAATTCGATCAAAAAGTTCTAAGTTCCGAACCCATAGTCCAATCCCGACCTTACGCAATATCCGAAGTAGTTTCATTACTAGTAACCTACAGCACAAACTTGATGAAGAAAGCGTCATTAGTTGTTGAGTTATCGTGATTTTTTAATATATGTTCGTTAGCCCTTCGATCGATTAAAAGGCCCAGAATCCGAACCCATGGGCCGATTTCGCCCATATGCAATCCCCGCCGTACTTTCAGTCCTAGTAACCTACAGTTAAAATTTCATCAAGATAGCTCCATTATTTTTTGAGTTATCGTGCCTACGGACGGACGGACGGACGGATGGACGGACATGGCTATATCGACTCAGGCGGTCACGCTGATCACAAATATATATACTTTTCCATATCTAGCTCGCTTCCTTTAGGTGGTTACAAACACCAAACAATATTAAATAAAAATGAATCAAAATAAATGCAGTGCCGTACTCTGTACAATTACAGATTTCAGAACCGAAATTATTACATGTAATGGTATCTGTAAAAGAAAATTTCATGGCGTTTGCATTAATGCACCTACGGGTTGGCAAACATGCAACTCGTTCATTTCGCATCATTTTGTTTGCGATATTTGCTTGGATTTGAACCAGCCTATACAAATACTAAAAGACGAGTTGATGGTTACACTAAATGATATTAAAAGTGACTTCCAAGGTTGCACGACTAAAGCAGTAGATGCTTTGAAAAACAATTCGGTATGCTTTATCGATATGGCCAAAAGCTATGATAACTTCAATCAAGCTTTATGCAGTTTTCTTTCTGACCGGAAAAAATATTTGAAAAACACTATGACAGATCTATTAAATGATCTCAAAGGTGAACTTATATCGGCAACATCAAAGGAGTTGGTTGACATTCGTGAAGTGGTGGATCTAATGAAGGACGACTTAAATCGCATGAACGTATCCCTTCAAGATAGAACCTCCAAATTTGGTTTCAGGGTGTCGCTTTCGATTTCCTTAGTGCCCTTGAAATTTGAACCCAATTGGAGTAGTGGGTGTGGTTCTCAGTTCCAAGGACCTTAAAGCATATTTTCGAAATTAATAAAGATAGTAACTTGAAACAAATGTAGAAGCTTCAAATTTGGCACTTGGGTGTTCTTTACTATTTCCTGCGTGTCCCTCCAATTTTGTACCTTTCTTAGACGCCCCAATGTGTAAAAGTTTATCAACGAAATTAATAAAACTCCTCCTCCTCCTTGGCACTACGGCCCATAGTGAGCCTTCGCCTCCCTAATTATCTGCTTCCAATTATTTCTGTCTATGGCATTCGTTCTCCAATTGTGTATTTGTAGCTCGTTTACAATTTCATGAAAATTATCTTTCCATCTAACTCTTGGTCTGTCAACTGGTCTTTTTCCAACTGGATTACCATAGAAGATTCTGGATACGGACCTGTCTTTTGGCATTCTGGAAATATGACCTGCCCATCTTAATTTTTGTATTTTAATATACGAACTTAATTGTAAATCTTTAAATTGTTGTATGCATTCTTCATTCGTTCGAAGTCGAAGCGATCCTTCTGACGTTCTGACAGGACCCAGAATTCTTTGGAGAATCTTGCGCTCAAAAATATCTAATTTTTCTTCTTCATTTTTTCTAAGGCTCCAAGTTTCACATCCATACGATACCACTGGTCTTATCAAAGTTTTATACAGTTTTATTTTTGTTTTCCTTGTGATATAGTTTGATTTAAAGAGGTTTAGCATGGATAAATAACATTTATTTCCAGATTTCAGTCTTTCGTCTATTTCTGCATTATTTGCGCCTTCTATGTCAACTACTGATCCTAAATATTTGAAATCTTTAACACTTTCAAATTCCATATCTCCCACAGCAATTGTTTGTGTATGTGGTTGATTTCTTGCTGTTATTTGAGTTTTAAGGTACTTTGTTTTCTCTGCATTGACTTTCAAACCAAATTGGGCAGCTTTTTCTTGTAATTTTATAAAGTTTTCTTTTACAACATTTATGTTTCTGCCTATCAGGTCGAGGTCATCAGCGTAGCCTAGAATTTGTGATGATTTACACCAAAGTGTTTGTTTTGTTTCAATCTCTGATGCACGGATAATTTTTTCAAGTGCCAGATTAAATAACATTGGCGCTAGCCGATCTCCCTGTCTCACTCCTGTTTTTGTTTCGAACGGTTCAGAGAGGTCACCTTGAATGCGGACACAATTTTTACTGTTTTCAGTGGTCATTTTTGCCAGGTTGACCAGTTTCTTTGGGATTCCCAGTTCCACCATTGCGTTCCATAGGGGACCTCTTTGTATACTGTCGTACGCTTTCATAAAATCTACAAAGACGTGATGAGTGGGGATGGAAAATTCTCTACATTTTTCTATTATTTGTCTGAGACTAAAGATTTGATCAGTTGTAGAGCGACCAGCTACAAATCCGCTTTGATATTCGCCAATTATATCTTTATAATAGCATTCCATTTTTGTGCATAAAATGCCGGCAAGTATTTTGTATACGCTGTTTAATAGTGATATTCCCCTGTAGTTATTGCATACCATTTTATCACCCTTTTTTTGTATCGGCACTATGATGCCTACTGTCCAATCATCCGGCATCCTTTCCTGCCTCCATATCATTAATATTAAATGATGAATACGTCGGGCCATTCCCGCACCCCCACCTTTAATCATTTCTGATACAATACCATCTTTACCGGGCGTTTTATTGTTTTTCAATAAATTAATTTCTTTTTCTACTTCACCTAAAGTAGGTTCGTTAATATACGGTTCAGCCGTAAGAAAAACCTGATTGATACATATATCGGTGTTACGCTCATTTAATAAATCGTTGAAATATGTTGCCCATCTTTTCAGAATTTCATGTTTTCCCTGTAGAATATCCCCATTTTCGCTTTTGCAACATATAAGTATTGGCTGGAAGCCTTTCTTTACTTTGTTGACTTCCTTATAAAATTTCCTGCATGCGTTGAGCTCATTTGATTGTTCGATTTGTTGCATTTTTCTATCAAAGCATTCTCTTTTTTTTTCTATTTATCTTTGTAGATATTTGTCTTTTTTGCTTGTATATTCTATTGTTCGTTCTTGTATTGCATTGTAGCATTTTTTCCCTAGCGGCATTTTTTTCTTGTAGAGCGGCTTCACATTCGTTGTCCCACCAGTCATCACTACTTCTTGTTGCTCTACGTGCTTGTCCGAGAATTGTTCGACCAGCACTAGACAAAGTTTCCTTGATAGTACTCCACTCTTCTTCTATGTTTTCTACCGCTCTTATTTCATTTAATTTATTACTTACGTGACTTTCGAAATTTTCCTTAGTAGTAATGTTATTCAATTTTTCAACATTCCATTTTACCGTTCTATTACCTCTTTCATTTTTGATATTGGCAATACGCGCTCTGTACTTTGCCTTTACCAGAAAGTGATCTGAGTCCGATGCTGCACCCTTAAACGTTCTGACGTCCAGCATATTACCAAAGTGCCTACCATCAATTAGAATATGGTCTATTTGAGATGTATATCTTCCACCCGGAGCTAGCCAAGTAGCTTTATGTATATTTTTGTGCTCAAAGTACGTACTGCTTACTACCATATTTCTCGCTTGTGCAAAATCTATAACTCTGCATCCGTTTTTGTTACTACTATCATGTAGGCTGTGTTTCCCAATTGTTGGTTTATATACTTCTTCCCTGCCAATCTGAGCGTTAAGGTCACCTAGTATAATTTTAATGTCATTTTTAGGTAATTTGTCTATTACATTATTTAATTGATTGTAGAATATATCCTTTTCTTCATCATCCTTCTCCTCTGTTGGGGCGTGTACACATACAAAGGATATATTAAAAAATTTCCCCCTGATTCTGATGCTACATAATTTCGTGCTTATTAGTTCATATGAGATAACATCTACTTTTTTGTTAACTATAAATGCAGTTCCGAATAACCGCTTTCCGTCTTGATTACCGCTAGAGTATATCGTAAATGATTCTGAGTTAAATACTTCATTACCATTCCATTTTGTTTCTTGAACTGCTAAAATATCGATTTTGTATTTAGAGCACTCTTGTATCAAACTTTTTAGGGCACCTGCTTTGTATAATGTGCGCTGATTCCAGGTTCCGATGTTCAGATCTTAGTCCTTATTTCTTGCTTTAGGTTGTTTACCATAGTTTCCATCTTTAATCCGAGGCATTTTGTAGGGTTTCGTAACAAACTTGTTTTTTGCGGGATGGGGATGTTAACCCCAAGCCCAACCCCCATCTTTGGAGGGCCATGATGATACATCTGGGTATTTAGTCCACTGTGTTGTTCTCTATGGTTATACCGCCAATACTCGGTCGCCATTGCCTCATTTGTTTTAAACGGGTTCCACCGCGTGAAAGTTGAGGTTGACACTTGGCTGAGCTAGGCTATATATTCGCATCTCAAGCCCTTGGAACGCCCTTGGATTAATAAAACTAGTAACTTAAAATTAAGATAGAACGGTTCAGTTGTGTACAAGGGTTAACTAGTATTGAAAGTATGACGGGAACTGCATATGGGCGAAATCGTACCATAATTTCGGGTTCCGGAACTTTTGAAAAGTTCAAGGGCTAACAAACATATAACTTAAAAACACCATAACTCAAATAATAATGCCGCTATTTTGATGAAATTTAAACTCTAGGTTACTAGTAATGAAAGTACCATTGGAATTGGTTCTGGTCGAGTTTGGTCAATGAGTTCGGATTCTAGAAGCTTTTGATCGATTTGAGGCAGAACGAGTATAATTTCGAAGCCAAATAATATATTTCCTATTTCCTATGTGTCCCCGAAATTCAAACTTAATTGTAGTGGTTCAGCTATGTTCAAAGGTACTTGCTGCATTTATGTAAAATTTATTTTTATATTTAAATGAATTATATGAAAAGGTGTAAATTTGTAATTGTATTTTAGAAATACATTTATTGCATATTTTGCGTATAAGCTTTTCTATTAGGTATATAAACTAGCCATTTAAAAAAATTGCAATTTTGAAAAATTTGGGTTATTAAATATATTATGCTTTGATTAGCTTTTTATCACAAAATTTAATAACTAGAATTTTTTCATTTTGTAATTGAATTGGAATAAATATATTTTTATTTATAACAAGTTTTTTTGTTTTTTAATATTTTTAAATAAATAAATTAGTAAGAATTTGTAATATTTTTTAAGAGATAGTGTAATTAGAAAATGTTTTTAGTATTGTAAAGTTAATTTGGTTAGCTATGTCTTACGATCAAATTAATAACAGCTTTTATGGTGTTAAAATGACTTATGGATATGTACTTAAATTTGAACCAAATAGGTGTAGAGTATTTCTAAGTCGGTTGCACCGACTGACTGTTTCTTTACTTGTTAAATCTCAATCTTAAGATTTATAGCAAAAAAAAAGTTTTTCAATAAATCAAAGAAATAATTTTTCCTTTTTCATTTTTAAAATTAATAGCTACATAGGTAAATTTTTACTACAAATGTATGCCTATTTAAAGTTCTGAAAACATGCGAAAAATGATTCTGAATTCCTTAGTTTACTTTGTACCTTTTTGTCTGGTTTATTTATTTAATATTTCCTAAGTTTTTTATTGACAAAAATATATTTCTATACATGGTCATGAGCCATGACACATAAGTTTCTTAAAACAAATATATATTATTGCTTTTATTCCTTTATGAGAAGTAAACTCTTTTCTACTCTCAACTATTGCCAGCTACTTCAGCCCTTGTAAAAGAGTATATGACAGAGTAGATAAACAATTTCCGGCAGACGGCTTTAATTACAATTTTCTTGAATAGGTTATGTTAAATCATATTTTTTATTTGATAACCAATAAGCACTTACCCCCTTCCATTTTAAAAATATTCTTTATATTTATATCAGCCATAAACCTTAATTTTTTCACGTTATTAATATTTAAATACTATTAATATAATCAACTTCTCAAATGACAGGTTTAAAATGTCAAATATATACATGACGATTAATCTGACAATTATGTACTCCTGAAACAAAAATTAGCGTTCCATTTACAAACTTCGCCTATCTAATCTTCATGTACACTTTTTGATATATAAAATTCGTTCGTTTTGTCAAAGTAAAACTAAAAATAGTTTTTTTATTATAATTAGAATGAAATCAAAACATACGACGTACAACTTTTATACGGCAGTACGTCAATACGTCTATCTACATATCCATTATCGGTAAATCGATACGCGCGTACAATATTTAATTTATCAAAAATATTTATTTGAATGTTTTAATTTAAGTACCTACAAAAAATATTTTTAATTTCATATTATAGGTATTTTGAATATAAGATATTTTTTAATAAAAATTATTGTTAGAAAATATTGTTTTTTGAAACACAATATTAGAAATATAAGAAAAACCAATAATAATATTTTTATACATTTTGTCAATATTTGTAAATTTTAAATATCCGAGATACAGTACATTGCGTTACGCGTATTTTCGCTGCTCTAATGTTAATTTATGTATCTATTTATTTCTCAATTTTTTGACAGAAATTATTCGCTGTACGCTTTTAATTAGGTTGGGACTTAAGGAACAAATAACTTTTTTTGAGAAACATAATTTTTTCAGTTTTGCAAGCATATTGTACCGTAGGTATTTTCAATTTATTTGAATATTTGTATGTTTTAAACTAAATTATTTAAAAACAAGTGAAGAAACAGTCAGTCGGTGCAACCGACTTAGAAATACCCTACACCTATTTAGTTCAAATTTAATGACATATCTATAAGTCATTTTAACACCATAAAAACTGTTATTAATTTGATCGTAAGACATAGCTAACCAAATTAACTTTATAATACTAAAAACACTTTCTAATTACACTATCTATTCAAAAATATTACAAATTCTTACTAATTTATTTATTTAAAAATATTAAAAAACAAAAAAACTTGTTATAAATTAAAAATATATTTATTCCAATTCAATTACAACATGAAAAAATTCTAATTATTAAATTTTGTGATAAAAAGATAATCAAAGTATAATATATTTAATAATATTTTTCAAAATTGCAATTATTTTAAATGGTTAGTTTATATGCCTAATAGAAAAGCTTATAAACGCAAAATATGCAAAAAATGTATTTCTAAAATACAATTACAAATTTACACCTTTTCATATAATTCATTCAAGTACCTTTGAACATAGCTGAACCACTACAATTAAGTCTAAATTTCGGGGACACATAGGAAATAGGAAATATATTCTTTGGCTTCGAAATTATACTCAATCGACCTCAAATCGATCAAAAGCTTCTAGAACGCGAACTCATTGACCAAACTCGGCAAGAATCAATTCCAATAGTACTTTCATTACTAGTAACCTAGAGTTTAAATTTCATCAAAATAAGCGGCATTATTTTTTAAGTTATGGTGTTTTTAGGATATATGTTTGTTAACCCTTGAACTTTTCAAGGGTTCCAGAACCCGAAATTATGGTACGATTTCGCCCGTATGCAGTCCCCGTCATACTTTCAATACTAGTTAACCCTTGTACACAATTAGAACGTTCTACCTTAATTTTAAGTTACAAGTTTGATTAATTTTGATGTTAAACTTTTACAAATTGGGGGGTCTAAGAAAGGTAAAAAATTGGAGGGACACGCAGGAAATAGTAGAAGCTTCTACATTTATTTCAAGTTACTATCTTTATTAATTTCGAAAATATGCTTTAAGGTCCTTGGAACTGAGTGGCTGTGCCTCACCCACTACTCCAATTGCTCATATTTCAAGGACACTAAGGGAATCGAAAGCGACACCCTGAAACCAAATTGGAGGCTCTATCTTCATTTGTTTCGAAATTATGCTAGTTTGGCCTAAATTCGATCAAAAATTTCTAAGTTCCGAACCCATTGTCCAATCCTCACCGTACGCAATCCCCGCCGTAGTTTCATTACCAATAACCTACAGCACAAATTTCATGAAGATAGCGTCATTAGTTGTTGTGTTATCGTGATTATTTATATATGTTCGTTAGCCCTGAAACCGATTAAAAGGTCCAGAATCCGAACCCTTGGGCTGATTTCGCCCATATTCAATCCCCGCCGTACTTTCAGTCCTAGTAACCTACAGTTAAAATTTTATCAAGATAGCTCCATTATTTTTTGAGTTATCGTACCTACGGACGGACGGACGGACATGGCTATATCGACTCAGGAGGTCACGCTGATCACAAATATATATACTTTTCCATATCTAGCTCGCTTCATTTAGGTGGTTACAAACACCATACCAAAGTTAATATACCCTTTTACCTATTCTATAGGTGTAGGGTATAAAAAATGTTATTTTAAAATATTTTATTTTTAAAATTTAATCGCAGCAGCATAAGAAAAAACTATTACAATATGTATTTTTATACACTTTGTCAATTTTTAAATTTTAAATCTCTGAGGTACAGCACGTCGCGTATGCTTTCATGTAAATTTTTTTACATAACTAATATTTCAAAATTTTTTGACAAAAACTGAATGCCGTACATGCTGATTTTGGCTGATCCATAAGAAGCAAACAATTTTTCTTAAGAAATATTATTTTTTTTTAAGTTTCTGCATATTTCAGAATTCGGTTTTTAATTTTACAAAAAACCTAACAAAAAGCAACAACAATTTACGATTTACAAAAAAATTTTTGTTTAGTACCGTTATTGTAATTGTCGTAGTAATGTTATTGTATTATAATAAAGTGCAAACAAAAACAAAATACAGTACTTTTCGGTTATAACGACCGAAAATATTCGTCGCAATAAACGAATGTCGTTTTAAAAGAATGCTGTGAATTTTGAAAAATTAGTATAAGACTTGAAAATTGTAGAATGAGCTGATTCTAGAATAGACACTTCGAACTCATTTGCTATAATTTTATTTGATGTGTCAGCCTCAAGCCTATGTATAGTGCTTTTTCTTCTATTAAAAATTTTTTTTGTATTTTTGATGCGTTATTATGATTTTTTTTATATTCAAAACTAAATAAAAAAGACTTAATTAATCGCCAAGCAACATAATTAGATATAATAAGTTTAACTAAAAGAAATATCAATGTAACAAAAAACTTACATTTTTAGGTAAACCTTAATTCTTTAACAAAAAGTGTAAAGTTTATTATAATTAAAATTGAACCGAGTTCGTTATAAATGAAAACTACTGCATAAACCAAATGTATTGCTTTCATTTCGAACAGAACTCATTTTTTTTCACTGGAATTTTAGAGAGATAAAAAAAAAAAAACAAAAACAAAAAAAAAATTTTAAAAAAGTTTCAATCTTCTTGTTCATTGAACATTTGAACTAAACAAAAAAAAGAAAGACATAAGTCGGCGCATATAATAGTTTGATTGAGCTGCGAGTTACAACCGAAAATGAATTACTTTTACTCAGAAAGTCGGTGCATAATATTAGAGTCATAAGCCTTAACTTTTAACAGCGTGACCGTTAAATTCAAATTTTAGTTAAATTAAGGAAGGGTTTTCACCTGAAAAAACGCAATATTCTAAAAAAAAAATATCATTGTCCTATGTAAACAAAAAAAACCTTTCTTTTGGTTGTTGTTTCATTAAAATTGGTCTTATAGTGGAAAAAGGATGTTTATATTTGTATGGGAAAAAACAAGCCGATTAAATATTATGATTTAAGTCTTTCTGTAAGTTTGTCAAATGAAAATTGGGGATTTGTGTATAATGAAAGTAATCCGTCTTTAGTGCTTATGATAAATTTATTCAAATATTAGGTAATCACATTTCAAATTTCTCGTCAGTTTATAAAAATCCAATTGAGAAAAAGAAGCTTAAACCTTGGATGATCAGTCAGTTCTTATCAAACCATCAAACCATTAACAAGTTAACGGTATTTTTATTAAACCCGCTTTTTTTTTATTTTTAATTCGTTTTTAATATATAACTTCTTTAATAAACAAAAACTTTTAATAATTTTAAACATTTTTCAAAAAAGTGCTGACACTTAATTTAATTAAGAAAAAATTTACATTAGAACTTTAAAATTAGTAAGACTTTTTTTTATAATAATTTTAAATTTTAATTGTTGACGATCAAATTTCAATTTAGGTCATTTAACTTTATTCACTTTTAATAAAACATTTTGCAAGTGTAATTTTTTAAGAACATTAAAAAACTGACCTATTATATTTTAAATACATTTTTTTTCCCGTTATAAAATAAAAAAAAAACAATATTAAATAAAAACAAGTAAAGAAACAGTCAGTCGGTGCAACCGACTTAGAAATACTCTACACCTATTTGGTTCAAATTTAAGGACATATCCATAAGTCATTTTAACACCATAGAAGCTGTTATTAATTTGATCGTAAGACATAGCTAACCAAATTAACTGTATAATACTAAAAACATTTTCTAATTACCCTATCTATTAAAAAATACTACAAATTCTTACTAATTTATCTATTTAAAAATATTAAAAAACAAACAAACTTGAAATAAATGAAAATATATTTATTCCAATTCAATTACAAAATGAAAAAATTCTAATTATTAAATTTTGTGATAAAAAGATAATCAAAGCATAATATATTTAATAATCCAAATTTTTCAAAATTGCAATTATTTTAAATGGTTAGTTTATATACCTAATAGAAAAGCTTATAAACGCAAAATATGCAATAAATGTATTTCTAAAATACAATTAAAAGTTTACACCTTTTCATATAATTCATTTAAATATAAAAATAAATTTTACATAAATGCAGCAAGTACCATTGAACATAGCTGAACCACTACAATTAAATCTAGATTTCGGAGACACATAGGACATAGGAAATATATTCTTTGGCTTCGAAATTAAACTCGACCACAACCAATTCCCATGGTACTTTCATTACTAGTAACCTACTGTTAAATTTCATCAAAATACCGGCATTATTTTTTGAGTTATGGTGTTTGTAAGATATATGTTTGTTAGTCCTTGAACTTTTCCAGGGTTCCAGGACCCGAAATTATGGTACGATTTCGCCCATATGCAGTCCCGTCATACTTTCAATACTAGTTAACCCTTGTACACAATTGGAACGCTCTACCTTAATTTTAAGTTACTAGTTTTATTAATTTCGATGATAAGTTTTTACATATTGGGGGGTATAAGAGAGGTTCTGAACCACCACTCCAATTGATCCCAAATTAGGGGGGCACGCAAGAAATAGTAAAGAACACCCTTGTGGCAAATTGGAAGCTTCTACATTTGTTTCACGTTACTATCTTTATTAATTTCGAAAATATGCTTTAAGGGCCTAAGAACTGAGTGGCTGGTCCCCGATCCACTACTCCAATGGGGCCCAAATTTCAAAGACACTTACGAAATAGGAAGGGACACCCTGATACCAAATTTGGAGGTTCTATCTTCATTGGTTTCGGAATTATGCTCGTTTGGCCTAAATTCGATCAAAAAGTTCTAAGTTCCGAACCCATTGTCCAATCCTCACCGTACGTAATCACCGCCGTAGCTTCGCTGCCAATAACCCACAGCACAAATTTCATGAAGATAGCCTCATTAGTTGTTGAGTTATCGTGATTTTTTATATATGTTCCTTAGCCCTGACATCGATTAAAAGGTCCGGAATCCGAACCGTTGGGCTGATTTCGCCCTTATATAGTCCGCGCTGTACTTATAGTACTAGTTAACCCTTGTACACAATTTGAACGGTCTATCCTAATTTTAAGTAACTATTTTTAGTAATTTCGATTATAAGCCTTTAAAACTTGGGAGGTCTGAGAGGGGTACAGAACCACCACTCCAATTGATCCCAAATTAGGGGAACACGCAAGAGATAGTAAAGAACACCCTTGTGACAAATTGGAAGCTTCTACATTTTTTCAAGTTGTTATCTTTATTAATTTTAAAGATATGCTTTAAGGTCTTCTGAAATGTGTGGCTGGTCCCCGACCCACTACTCCAATGGGACCCAAATTCACAAGACACTTAGGAAATAGGAAGGGACACCCTGATACTAAATTTGGAGGTTCTATCTTCATTGGTTTCGGAATTATGCTCGTTTGGCCTAAATTCGATCAAAAAGTTCTAGGTTCCGAACCCATGGTCCAATCCCGACCTTACGCTATCCCCAAAGTAGTTTCATTACTAGTAACCTACAGCACAAATTTGATGAAGATAGCGTCATTAGTTGTTGAGTTATCGTGATTTTTTATATTTGTTCGTTAGCCCTGAAACCGATTAAAAGGTCCAGAATCCGAACCCATGGGCCGATTTCGCCCATATGCAATCCCCGCCGTACTTTCAGTCCTAGTAACCTACAGTTAAAATTTCATCAAGATAGCTCCATTATTTTTTGAGTTATCGTGCCTACGGACGGACGGACGGACATGGCTATATCGGCTAAGGCGGTCACCCTGATCACAAATATATATACTTTTCCATATCTAGCTCGCTTCCTTTAGGTGGTTACAAACACCATACCAAAGTTAATATACCCCTTTACCTATTCTATAGGTGTAGGGTATAATGAATCAAAATAAATGCAGTGCCGTACTCTGTACAATTACAGATTTCAGAACCGAAATTATTACATGTAATGGTATCTGTAAAAGAAAATTTCATGGCGTTTGCATTAATGCACCTACGGGTTGGCAAACATGCAACTCGTTCATTTCGCATCATTTTGTTTGCGATATTTGCTTGGATTTTAACCAGCTTATACAAATACTAAAAGACGAGTTGATGGTTACACTAAATGATATTAAAAGTGACTGCCAAGTTGCACGACTAAAGCAGTAGATGCTTTGAAAACAATTCGGTATGCTTTAACGATATGGCCAAAAGCTATGATAACTTCAATCAAGCTTTATGCAGTTTTCTTTCTGACCGGAAAAAATATTTGAAAAACTCTATGACAGATCTATTAAATGATCTCAAAGGTGAACTTATATCGGCAACATCAAAGGAGCTGGTTGACATTCGTGAAGTGATGGATCTAATGAAGGACGACTTAAATCGCATGAACGTATCCCTTCATGCTTTGGGCTCTGATCAACAAATACCCAATCATAGACAGAAGGAAATTCAGTGCGATGTGGGTTAATTAAACAACAGTTGGATAAATTAAATAAACCACCAATAGTTTATAAAGATGTATTTATCCAAACTGACAATATCACACCCTAGCACAACGGCAAAGAGTAAAATAAATAAGACAAAACCCGGAGTTAAGGCTTTACTAACCCCAATTGTTACAACAAAGCCTTCGTTTACTCTTTGCATTTCAAGGCTAAATTGTAAAATGACTGAAAAAAGCCTTGAGAGCTTTATTAAACAAAAATTTAAGTGTGATATTGCAATTTGTAAAAAAGTTACTCCCAAAAGGATCCGGAATCCAAAATACCTGTCATTTAAAGTGTCCGTTCCTGATATGATGGTTGAGAAGGTGAGAAATCTTAAATGTTGGAAGAAGGGAACGAAAATTACAAAATTTCGGGATGTTAGAGGAAAAATAAAATTAATAAAAATAAAAATAATGATAATAATCGTAAAAATAAAAATATATCTAGTAATAAAAGTAATAAGACTAATAAAAATAAATATAATAATAACAATAATAATAATAATAATAATAAAAATAATAATAATAATAACAATAATAATAATAATAGTTCTGGAAATAGTAATATTAACTCTGACAATAGAAATACTAATACTAGCATTAACGTTAATAATATAACTGTACATCCTAATAATAGCGCAACTGCTAACAATTCAACTAATTCTAACTCAACAGATTCAAATAATTCCATAAACACTAAATTAAATACTAATAACAGTACTTCAAACATAAATCAGAAAAACATCTGTCATAACCACAATACTATTCAGAAAAATAATAACAATACAAACACTTTAAATACTGCATCAGTAACTAAAGAGCCTGAAATTGTCAATGCTAATTCTACTACAGTTATTGAACCTCCTCTTTCTTCTTTGACTTCTCCAAACACTCCTTCTACTTCTAAATTCGTAAAATTTGTGCAAGGTGAAACTCTTCAGCCTTCAATTACTAACCCACTTTTAGCACCAATAACTAGAATGACACAACAATCTCTTGCCAACAAGGACTATACAATAGCTCTTTCCAGGCTAAGAGATGATAAAGTTTATAACATGGTCAGATTGTATTTGTCGTATTTGTTTGACGATAATTATAATAAGGTATTGGAAGATAAGACTAGAATAAGTGTAAAGGTCTTAATTGATAACGAAGGTTTACCGACCGATTATAAAGAACCTCTATAAATTATATATTAAATTTGACGAAATTAAAGGTATGTCTTCAAAGATGTTTCTGATGACTTAAAGGCATACCGTAACCATTGTAGTAGTAATTATTACAATTACTTGCAGGTTTCAAATGAAAACCATAATAAATATTTTCATATTAAATAATATTTAAATAAGACCTCAACATCTTTGATTGATCCTTCAAATTTGATAAATTTTTCATTATATTATCAAAATGTCAGAGGTCTTAGAACAAAAACTAGACAAGTCCTACTTAATTCAATAAATTTAAATTTTGACGTATTTGCTTTGACTGAAACTTGGCTAAATTCTTCTATTAACAATCTTGAACTTTTTGATAGCTCATACTCGGTTTTTAGAAAAGACAGATACTCTGAACTTAATGTATCTAATAGTTATATTCCTAAAGGGGGAGGAGTATTGATAGCCATAAAAAAACTCATTTAATGCAAATGAAATTCCTATTTCTGACGCGGACTGTCTTGAAATAATTGATGTGAACATAAAATTTTCTAATAAAAGTGTTAATATTGTTAACACATACATTCCACCTTCTTCGAATTGAAATATTTATATTACTCTTTTAAATGTAATAGATTCGATTTGCTGTAGTTCTGGTCCTAATGATGAGTTAATCTTATGTGGAGATTTTAATCTCCCTAATATAACTTGGATCAATCATGACGAAGAATCTTTTTTGATTGCTGATTCTTCAGTGAATGAACCTGATTCTCAATTTATTGATGGTTTAAATACCAACGATTTACAACAGGTTTCCCACTGCAGCAATTTTAAATATAAACAATTGGATCTAATATTTACTTCTGATTGGAATAATATTATTTTCTGTGAATCGGTGTTACCGCTTGTTGCGTTGGACCTCTATCACCCTTCAATAAATTTTACTTATTGTTTGACTAATTCCATAAATCATGAAGCAGCAGATTCTTATAGGTTTAATTTCAATAAAACCAACTTTCCCGGACTAGTAAATTTCTTAAACACCTATGACTTCACGTCTATATTTAATAATATAGATCTTAACCAAATGACAATTAGCTTTTATGAAATAATGTTCGAAGGTTTTACACAATTTGTTCCTATTTTCTAGTAATGATTCAACTATTTCGAAATATTTTCGTGAGTTTTTTAGCACTTCATATAGTGATTCTTCTTTTACGCCAAATAAAAATTATTTTTCCTATATGAATACATATCAAAAAACTTCTCTAACTGACATTAATATTAATGAACAAATAGTTTCCAGCTATTTAATAAACTGGGTGATAATACTTTTCCTGGACCAGATGGTATACCAGAAATAATTTTGAGCAAGTGTTCTAACATTCTCACTACGCCTTTAACATTACTCTTTAAAAATTCATTAAATTCCGGATATTTTCCTCCTATTTGGAAAATTTCTTATATCAGGCCAATTCACAAAAAGAATGCTAAAAATGAAATCTCTAACTATCGCTCAATAGCTAAATTATCTTCAATTCCTAAATTATTTGAATTAATTATAACGGATTCAATTTATAATCATTGTAGGAATGTTTTAATAGATAACCAACATGGCTTTGTAAAACAAAAATCTACGGTGACTAATCTAGTTGAAACCATATCTCTTCTTCTTAATAACATGGAAGAAGAATTTCAAACAGATGTTGTCTATACTGATTTTAGTAAAGCATTTGATCTATTGCCACATAATATTATTTTACTAAAACTTAAAAAATATGGTTTTCCACTATTTTTCCTTAAGTGGATACATTCTTATTTATGTGATCGCTCCTATAGTGTTATATTTAAAAATGTGATTTCAGAACCTTTCGCGGCAAATTCGGGAGTTCCACAAGGTAGCCACCTTGGCCCTCTACTTTTTATCTTATCTGTAAATGAAGTTTCTTCTTTAATTTCTAATTGCGATCTTCAAGTTTACGCTGATGATATGAAACTTTTTAAAAAGATTACATCTTATAATGACGCCATCCTTATTCAGAATGATCTTCAAAATTTTAACAATTAGTGCGTTAATAACTGTTTACTACTTAATGTGAATAAATGCGCATTGATATCTTATACACGACGATCAAGTCCTATTTGTTTCAATTATAACTTAGATGGTATTAGTTTACCTAAAGTTACCTCAATAAAGGACTTAGGGGTGTACTTCGATTCCCAACTTAGCTTTAAAACCCATTATAATAATATTATAAATAAAGCTAATTCACTATTGGGATTTGTTAAACGTTCTGCAAAGGAATTTTCAGATCGTTATGTTCTTAAATCGTTGTACACTTGTCTTGTAAGACCAAACTTGGAATATGCTAATCAAGTTTGGTCTCCGTTTTATATGGTACACATTGATAGGATTGAGGCAATACAAAAAAATTTTCTTAGATTTGCCTTACGCCATTTGCCATGGTCGAATCACATTATTTTACCACCATATGAACAAAGGCTAAAATTAATTGATTTGTGTACTTTAAATTTTCTACGTGAAGTTTCTGATGTCATTTTTATTACAGAAATTGTCAAGGGTAACGTTAAATCTAATTTAATTTCTAGTAAAATTATTATTAGAAATCTTCAACGCCTTCGCTCTTGCAATTTATTTAAAACTAATAATCATAGGACTAACTATGGCAAATTCGAACCTATTAATAGAATGCTTATCATAGGTAATAAACATAAACATTATATTGACTTTACATTTTCAAAACACTCCCAAAAACAAAAATTATACAATCGCTATTATTAGGATTATTTTTGTTTTGTTTTTCTTGTAGTAATGTAAAGTTTATAATTTTTAACTTTTAATTTTATTTTAGTTTGAACATATTTATAATTAGTCAAACTAGTATCGCTCTGTGCTCGAAATTCGAGCTATTTTTGCTGTCAAAATAACATATAAAATTCGTTTTGTGTAAATTATATTAAACTAATATTATACGACAAATTATTTTTTTTTTCCTATACATAATAAAAATTATGCCAACAATGTTGTCATCAATTCTTGCGCTTGAAATTAGCTTAAAAAAAAAATTATAATATTTCTCAATTATAAAAACGTTGTTAAGTATCTATTTTTGAGTTTTATTCCTAGAGCTTAAGCCGTTTTAAAGAGAGGATAAATTGATACAGTTAAATTAAATTTAAATTCTAAATACATATAAATATTATTCTAATAATATATAATGTTCTGAAAATTTGATTATACATATTTCTAAACATATACATATATTTATTGAAGTCAAGAACCCAAAATTCGAGTTAATGTTGGCCTTCATATATCAAACTGTACTTTTTTCTAAACATTTTAGTACGATTTGAACTATGTTGTAGTACGTATTCTGTATCCTAACCTAATTAAAAGCTGTATGAATAAATAAAATGTACAACAAAATTTAACATATCATAATTCATAAGTTTAGTACTTAATATTATATTATATTGAAGCTGCGAGAAGTATAAAATAATAGTCAAGTTGACCGAAGTTTTTTTTTAAATCTCAATATTAAGATTTATAACATAAAAAAAAAGTTTTTCAATAAATCAAAGAATACATTTTTCCTACCTTTATTCCATTTTTAAATTTAATAGCTACATAGGTAAATTTTTACTACAAATGTATGCCTATTTAAAGTTCTGAAAAGTATGCGAAAAATAATTCTGAGCTCTTTAGTTTACTTTATACCTTTTTGTCTAGTTTATTTATTTAATATTTCCTAATTTTTTTATTGACAAAAATATATTTTTATATATGGTCATGAGCCATGACTCATTAGTTTCTTAAAACAAAAAAATATTATTGCTCTCATTCCTTTATGAGAAGTAAACTCTTTTCTACTCTCAACTATTGTCAGCTACACCAGCTCTTGTAAAAGAGTATATGACAGAGTAGATAAACAATTTCCGGCAGACGGCTTTAATTAAAATTCATTTGAATAGGTTATGTTAAATCAAATTTTTATTTCTTAACCAATAAGCACTTACCCTCCATAAGATACCTTCCATTTAAAAAATATTCTTTATATTTATAACAGCAATAAACCTTACTATTTATACCCTACACCTATAGAATAGGTAAAGGGGTATATTAACTTTGGTATGGTGTTTGTAACCACCTAAAGGAAGCGAGCTAGATATGGAAAAGTATATATATATTTGTGATCAGCGTGACCGCATGAGTCGATATAGCCATGTCCGTCCGTCCGTCCGTCCGTAGGCACGATAACTCAAAAACTAATGGAGCTATCTTAATGAAATTTTAACTGTAGGTTACTAGGACTGAAAGTACGGCGGGGATTGCATATGGGCGAAATCGGCCCATGGTTTCGGATTCTGGACCTTTTAATCGATCGAAGGGCTAACGAACTTTTATAAAAAATCACGATAACTCAACAACTAATGACGCTATCTTCATCAAATTTGTGCTGTAGGTTACTAGTAATGAAACTACTTTGGGGATAGCGCAAGGTCGGGATTGGACCATGCGTTCGGAACCTAGAACTTTTTGATCGAATTTAGGCCAAACGAGCATAATTCCGAAACCAATGAAGATAGAACCTCCAAATTTGGTATCAGGGTGTCCCTTCCTATTTCCTAAGTGTCTTTGGAATTTGGGTCCCATTGGAGTACTGGGTCGGGGACCTGCCACACATTTCCGAAGACCTTAAAGAATATCTTTAAAATTAATAAAGATAACAACTTGAAAAAATGTAGAAGCTTCCAATTTGCCACAGGGGTGTTCTTTACTATATCTTGCGTGTTCCCCTAATTTGGGATCAATTGGAGAGGTGGTTCAGTACCCCTCTCAGACCTCCCAAGTTTTAAAAGCTTATAATCGAAATTACTAAAAATAATTACTGAAAATTAAGATAGACCGTTCAAATTGTGTACAAGGGTTAACTAGTACTATAAGTACAGCGCGGGCTGAATAAGGGCGAAATCAGCCCATGGGTTCGGATTCTGGACCTTTTAGTCGGTGTCAGGGATAACGAACATATATTAAAAATCACGATTACTCAACAACTAATGACCCTATCTTCATGAAATTTGTGCTGTAGGTTATTGGTAATCAAACTACGGCGGTGATTACTTACGGTGAGGATTGGACAATGGGTTCGGAACTGAGAACTTTTTGATCGAATTTAGGCCAAACTAGCGTAATTCCGAAACCAATGAAGATATAACCTCCAAATTTGGTATCAGGCTGTCCCTTCCTATTTCGTAAGTGTCTTTGAAATTTGGGCCCCATTGGACTAGTGGGTCGGGGACCAGGCACTCAGTTCCGAGGACCTTAAAGCATATTTTCGAAATTAATAAAAATAGTAACTTGAAACAAATGTAGAAGCTTCAAATTTGGTCCAGGGTGTTCTTTACTATTTCTTCCGTGCCCCCCTAATTTGGGACCAATTGGAGTGGTGGTTCAGGACCTCTTTTAGACTTCCCAATGTGTAAAAGCTTATCATCGAAACTAATAAAACTAGTAACTTAAAATTAAGATAGAACGTTCCAATTGTATACAAGGGTTAACTAGTATTGAAAGTATGACGGGACTGCTAATGGGCGAAATTGTACCATGGTTTTGGGTTCTGGAACCCTTGACAAGTTCAAGGACTATCAAACATATATCTTAAAAACACCATAACTCAAAAAATAATGCCGGTATTTTGATGAAATTTAAACTCTAGGTTACTAGTAATGAAAGTACCAAGGGAATTGGTTGTGGTCGAGTTCGGACAATGAGTTCGGATTCTAAAAGTTTTTGATCGATCTGAGGCCAAACGAGTATAATTTCGAAGCCAAAGAATATATTTCCTATGTCCTATGTGTCTCCGAAATCTAGACTTAATTGTAGTGGTTCAGCTATGTTCAAAGGTATTTGCTGCATTTATATAAAATTTATTTTAATATTTAAATGAATTATATGAAAAGGTCTAAATTTGTAATTGTATTTTACAAATACATTTATTGCATATTTTGCGTTTATAAGCTTTTCTATTAGGTATATAAACTAACCATTTAAAATAATTGCAATTTTTAAAAATCTGGATTATTAAATACATTATGCTTTGATTATCTTTTTATCACAAAATTTAATAATTAGAATTTTTTCATTTTGTAATTGAATTGGAATAAATATATTTTCATTTATTTCAAGTTTGTTTGTTTTTTAATATCTCTAAATAGATAAACTGGTAAGAATTTGTAATATTTTTTAGTAGATAGTGTAATTAGAAAATGTTTCTAGTATTATAAAGTTAATTTGGTTAGCTATGTCTTACGATCAAATTAATAACAGCTTTTATGGTGTTAAAATGACTTATGGATATGTCCTTAAATTTGAACCAAATAGGTGTAGGGTATTTCTAAGTCGGTTGCACCGACTGACTGTTTCTTTACTTGTTTCACTTTATTTTGATTATTTAAATATATTAAATATAATTAACTTAACAAATGACAGGTAGTTTTAAAATGTCAAATATATATATGACAATTAATCTGACAATTATGTACTTCTGAAACAAAAATTAGGGTTCCATTTACAAACTACGCCAATCTAATCTCCATGTACACTTTTTATACCCTACACCTATAGAATAGGTAAAGGGGTATATTAACTTTGGTATGGTGTTTGTAACCACCTAAAGGAAGCGAGCTAGATATGGAAAAGTATATATATTTGTGATCAGCGTGACCGCCTGAGTCGATGTAGCCATGTCCGTCCGTCCGTCCGTAGGCACGATAACTCAAAAAATAATGGAGCTATCTTGATGAAATTTTAACTGCAGGTTACTAGGACTGAAAGTACGGCGGGGATTGCATATGGGCGAAATCGGCCAATGGGTTCGGATTCTGGACCTTTTAATCGATCGAAGGGCTAACGAACATATATAAAAAATCACGATAACTCAACAATTAATGACGCTTTCTTCATCAAATTTGTGTTGTAGGTTACTAGTAATGAAACTACTTCGGTAATTCCGTAAGGTCGGGATTGGACCATGCGTTCGGAACCTAGAACTTTTTGATCGAATTTAGGCAAAACGAGCATAATTCCGAAACCAATGAAGATAGAACCTCCAAATTTGGTATCAGGGTGTCCCCTCCTATCTCCTAAGTGTCTTGGGAATTTGGGTCCTATTGGAGTACTGTGTCGGGGACCAGCCACACATTTCCGAAGACCTTAAAGCATATCTTTAAAATTAATAAAGATAACAACTTGAAAAAATGTAGAAGCTTCCAATTTGCCACAAGGGTGTTCTTTACTATCTCTTGCGTGTTCCCTTAATTTGGGATCAATTGGAGTGGTGGTTCAGTACCCCTCTCAGACCTCCCAAGTTTTAAAAGCTTATAATCGAAATTACTAAAAATAGTTACTTAAAATTAAGATAGACCGTTTAAATTGTGTACAAGGGTTAACTAGTACTATAAGTAAAGCGCGGCTGTATAAGGGCTAAATCAGCCATGGGTTCGGATTCCGGACCTTTCAGTCGGTGTCAGGGATAACGAACATATATTTAAAAACAAGATAACTCAACAACTAATGAGGCTATCTTCATGAAATTTGTGCTGTAGGTTATTGGTAATGAAACTACGGCGGTGACTACGTACGGTGAGGATTGGACAATGGGTTCGGAACTTAGAACTTTTTGATCGAATTTAGGCCAAACTAGCGTAATTCCGAAACCAATGAAGATATAACCTCCAAATTTGGTATCCTATTGCGTAAGTGTCTTTGAAATTTGGGCTCCATTGGACTGGTGGATCGGGGACCAGGCACTCAGTTCCGAGGACCTTAAAGCATATTTTCGAAATTAATAAAAATAGTAACTTGAAACAAATGTAGAAGCTTCAAATTTGGCCCAGGGTGTTCTTTACTATTTCTTCCGTGCCCCCCTAATTTGGGATCATTTGGAGTGGTGGTTCAGGACTTCTCTTAGACTCCCAAATGTGTAAAAGCTTATCATCGAAATTAATAAAACTAGTAACTTAAAATTAAGGTAGAACGTTCCAATTGTATACAAGGGTTAACTAGTATTGAAAGTATGACGGGACTGCATATGGGCGAAATCGTACCATGGTTTGGGGTTCTGGAACCCTTGACAAGTTCAAGGACTAACAGACATATTTCTTAAAAACACCATAACTCAAAAAATAATGCCGGTATTTTGATGAAATTTAAACTTTAGGTTACTAGTAATGAAAGTACCATGGGAATTGGTTCTGGTTGAGTTTAATTTCAAAGCCAAAGAATATATTTCCTATGTCCTATGTGTCTCCGAAATCTAGACTTAATTGTAGTGGTTCAGCTATATTCAAAGGTACTTGCTGCATTTATGTAAAATTTATTTGAATATTTAAATTAATTATATGAAAAGGTCTTAATTTGTAATTGTATTTTAGAAATACATTTATTGCATATTTTGCGTTTGTAAGCTTTTCTATTAGGTATATAAACTAACCATTTAAAATAATTGCAATTTTTTAAAATTTGGATTATTAAATACATTATGCTTTGATTATCTTTTTATCACAAAATTTAATAATTAGAATTTTTTCATTTTGTAATTGAATTGGAATAAAAATATTTTCATTTATTTCAAGTTTGTTTGTTTTTTAATATTTTTAAATAGATAAATTAGTAAGAATTTGTAATATTTTTTAATAGATAGTGTAATTAGAAAATGTTTTTAGTATTATAAAGTTAATTTGGTTTGCTATGTTTTACGATCAAATTAATAACAGCTTTTATGGTGTTAAAATGACTTATGGATATGTACTTAAATTTGAACCAAATAGGTGTAGGGTATTTCTAAGTCGGTTGCACCGACTAACTGTTTCTTTACTTGTTTAATTTTTACTATATTATATATTTTATTGAATTATTACCATAGGTTATATATAATTAGGACATTGTGTACGACACTTAAGCAATGTTCAAAAAAACTTGCTGCATTTATGTAAAATTTATTTTTATTTTTAAATGAATTATATGAAAAGGTCTAAATTTGTAATTGTATTTTAGAAATACATTTATTGCATATATTGCGTTTATAAGCTTTTCTAATAGGTACATAACCTAACCATTTAAAATAATTGCAATTTTGAAAAATTTGAATTATTAAATATATTATGCTTTGATTAGCTTTTTATCACAAAATTTAATAATTAAATTTTTTTTACTTTTGTAATTGAATTGGAATAAATATATTTTATTTTATTTCAAGTATTTTTGTTTTTTAATATATTTAAATTGATAATTAGTAAGAATTTGTAATATTTTTTAATAGATAGTGTAATTAGAAAATGTTTTTAGTTCTATAAAGTTAATTTGGTTAGCTATGTCTTACCATCAAATTAATATCACCTTTTATGGTGTTAAAATGACTTATGGATATCTCATTAAATTGGAACCAAATAGGTGTAGGGTATTTCTAAGTCGGTTGCACCGGCTGACTGTTTCTTTACTTGTTGATATAAAAAATTTGTTTTATATCTATTTTTATTTACTAAAAATAGTTTTTTTTATTATAAACAAGTAAAGAAACAGTCAGTCGGTGCAACCGACTTAGAAATACCCTACACCTATTTGGTTCAAATTTAAGGACATATCCATAAGTCATTTTAACACCATAGAAGCTGTTATTAATTTGATCGTAAGACATAGCTAGCCAAATTAACTGTATAATACTAAAAACATTTTCTAATTACCCTATCTATTAAAAAATACTACAAATTCTTACTAATTTATCTATTTAAAAATATTAAAAAACAAACAAACTGGAAATAAATGAAAATATATTTATTCCAATTCAATTACAAAATGAAAAAATTCTAATTATTAAATTTTGTGATAAAAAGATAATCAAAGCATAATATATTTAATAATCCAAATTTTTAAAAATTGCAATTATTTTAAATGGTTAGTTTATATACCTAATAGAAAAGCTTATAAACGCAAAATATGCAATAAATGTATTTCTAAAATACAATTAAAAATTTACACCTTTTCATATAATTCATTTAAATATAAAAATAAATTTTACATAAATGCAGCAAGTACTTTTGAACATAGCTGAACCACTACAATTAAGTCTAAATTTCGGAGACACATAGGACATAGGAAATATATTCTTTGGCTTCGAAATTAAACTCGACCACAACCAATTCCCATGGTACTTTCATTACTAGTAACCTACTGTTAAATTTCATCAAAATACCGGCATTATTTTTTGAGTTATGGTGTTTGTAAGATATATGTTTGTTAGTCCTTGAACTTTTCAAGGGTTCCAGGACCCGAAATTATGGTATGATTTCGCCCATATGCAGTCCCGTCATACTTTCAATACTAGTTAACCCTTGTACACAATTGGAACGCTCTATCTTAATTTTAAGTTACTAGTTTTATTAATTTCGATGATAAGCTTTTACACATTGGGGGGTCTAAGAGAGGTTCTGAACCACCACTCCAATTGATCCCAAATTAGGGGGGCACGCAAGAAATAGTAAAGAACACCCTTGTGGCAAATGGGAAGCTTCTACATTTGTTTCAAGTTACTATCTTTATTAATTTCGAAAATATGCTTTAAAGGCCTAAGAACTGAGTGGCTGGTGCCCGATCCACTACTCCAATGGTGCCCAAATTTCAAAGACACTTACGAAATAGGAAGGGACACCCTGATACCAAATTTGGAGGTTCTATCTTCATTGGTTTCGGAATTATGCTCGTTTGGCCTAAATTCGATCAAAAAGTTCTAAGTTCCGAACCCATTGTCCAATCCTCACCGTACGTAATCACCGCCGTAGTTTCGCTGCCAATAACCTACAGCACAAATTTCATGAAGATAGCCTCATTAGTTGTTGAGTTATCGTGATTTTTTATATATGTTCCTTAGCCCTGACATCGATTAAAAGGTCCGGAATCCGAACCGTTGGGCTGATTTCGCCCTTATATAGTCCGCGCTGTACTTATAGTACTAGTTAACCCTTGTACACAATTTGAACGGTCTATCCTAATTTTAAGTAACTATTTTTAGTAATTTCGATTATAAGCCTTTAAAACTTGGGAGGTCTGAGAGGGGTACAGAACCACCACTCCAATTGATCCCAAATTAGGGGAACACGCAAGAGATAGTAAAGAACACCCTTGTGGCAAATTGGAAGCTTCCACATTTTTTCAAGTTGTTATCTTTATTAATTTTAAAGATAAGCTTTAAGGTCTTCGGAAATGTGTGACTGGTCCCCGAACCACTACTCCAATGGGACCCAAATTCACAAGACACTTAGGAAATAGGAAGGGACACCCTGATACTAAATTTGGAGGTTCTATCTTCATTGGTTTCGGAATTATGCTCGTTTGGCCTAAATTCGATCAAAAAGTTCTAGGTTCCGAACCCATGGTCCAATCCCGACCTTACGCAATTCCCGAAGTAGTTTCATTACTAGTAACCTACAGCACAAATTTGATGAAGATAGCGTCATTAGTTGTTGAGTTATCGTGATTTTCTATATTTGTTCGTTAGCCCTGAAACCGATTAAAAGGTCCAGAATCCGAACCCATGGGCCGATTTCGCCCATATGCAACCCCCGCCGTACTTTCAGTCCTAGTAACCTACAGTTAAAATTTCATCAAGATAGCTCCATTATTTTTTGAGTTATAGTGCCTACGGACGGACGGACGGACGGACGGACGGACCGACGGACATGGCTATATCGACTAAGGCGGTCACGCTGATCACAAATATATATACTTTTCCATGTCTAGCTCGCTTCCTTTAGGTGGTTACAAACACCATACCAAAGTTAATATACCCCTTTACCTATTCTATAGGTGTAGGGTATAAAAACATTATTAGATGTTCAAAATGTAAAATAAACTTTTCAATTATTAGAATGAAATCAAAACATACGACGTACAATTTTTATACGGCAGTACGGCAATAAGTCTGTCTAATTATCTTTAATTCGATACACGCGTAGAGTATTTAATTTATCGAAAAATATTTATTCGAATGTTTTAATTTAGTACCTACAAAAAATATTTTTAATTTCATATTATAGGTATTTTGAATATAGATATTTTTTAATAAAAATTATTTTAAAAAAATATTATTTTTAAAACATAATATTAGAAATAGAAGAAAGACCAATAATAATATTTTCATACATTTTGATAATATTTTAAAAATCCGAGATACAGTACATTGCGTTACGCGTATTTTCGCTGCTCTAATGTAAATTTATGTACCTATTTATTTCTCAATTTTTTGACAGAAATTATAACCTGTATGCTTTTATTTAGGTTAAGACTCTGCTGCACCTCAAACGACTCAGTCAACTGTCCTTTGTGTAAGACTCGACACCTCGCATTTTCGTACGATTCGCAAATAATGGCAATAATTTTTCCGGGATACCCCACCTACTTAGAGCTTTCCTCGCGGTTTACCCGATATATACTCGCGGTTTACCCGATCAAAAGCTTTCTCGAAGTCTACAAACATGAAATGTAGTGGCGATCTAAACTCTGTAGATTGCTCGAGTATTATTCGTAGCGTGTTGATATTGTTCAATGCGAAAGCCAGCTTGATGTCTTTTCAAGGTATTTTCAATCCTCCTTTTGATCCTTTCGAGCATAATATTTGCCATTATTTTCGAGTACACAGATAACAGCGTAATACCGCGTGCTTCAGGTTTCCTATTTTTGCCAGATTAACAATAACTCCTTCTTTCCACTTACTCGGGTACTTTTCTTCTTCCTATATAGCCTGAATCAATGGGAGAAGTATATCTGCCGTTGCGTGAATGTCTGCTTTCAAAAATTCGGTCTGCAGCTTTGTCATCTTTCAAGAGCGAAACGGCACTTTTGATTTCAGGCTTCGTGGGTGGTGCTGTACTAATACCCCTGTGTGATCGACGCAACTCAGGTTCTTTAGAGATTTCTTATGCAGATTGTTGTATAAAATTTTCGTTTAGCAAACGGCAAAAGTAGTTTTTCCACCTCAGTATTTGATTTTCCATCAACACCAGAAGCCTTGCATCTTCGTCCAAGATAATATTTTCCTGCTTTTCCATTACCCCTTCTTGCTGCTATCTCTGATTCCGTAGCAAGGTTTTCTATTTCGAACGTCACAAAGAGATTTCCTCCACTTCTCCTGGACAATGAAATGGTCTATTTGGTTTTCAGTTTGACCATTTGGGGACACCCATGTTTCCTTATGACACGACTTATGTGGAAACAACGTACAATGACTAACTGGCGGGAATTGCAAAAATCCACGAGCCGTTTGTCGTTTCTTACCCGTCCAATGCCATGCCGTCCCATGAATCATCCTAAACTAGAGTTTTCCGTTCCAACTTTCGCGTTTAGATCACCCAATATAAACTTTATGTCGGTTCTGGAAGCGTTATCATATGTTGTCCCAAGTAGTGTGTAAAAATTCTGCTTTTCTTTATCTTCTGCTTCTTCGATAGGACATTGTATTATGGTTATATTTCGGACTGTGGTTTCCAAGAGATAGACTGCGTCTTGCTTCAGCTTTTAGCATAATTCCTACTCCACCCCGCCTTATTCCTGTTTCTGCTTTATCATCTCCTGAGTACAGCATGTGAGTTAAACTACTGTTTGAAATAATTTCAACACAACCTCTCCATTTAGTTTCACTGACACCAAGTATGTTAATATTGAATCGTAACATTTCACGCTCGGCTTGCTCGTATCGCCCAACACCATATAGTGTTCCACGTTCCATGCTCCGATTAACGTCCGCTTCTTGTGGCCAAAAATTTTGAGTTTTTTACGTGACCAGTTTCTTGAACTTGTGTTCGATTCTCTTATCCTGTTTGTGTTTAAACAAGAATTCATCTGCACCCCCAAATCCGATGTGCAGTTTACATTGACTGGCGAAGTCAAAGGAAAATTCACCATATTACTATAATTACCCCTTGGGGAAATATATCCATTCGCATTTTTATACAGTTAGTGTTTTATGAGATAGTGTTTTATGAGTTTCAAAACAGACACACGCTCGGAGCCGCCAATTCTTGGTACAGACGCTCCTAAATCAAGCATACGCCCATTGGTCCTAGAGAGCTACCGAAAAGAGACACTCCATAGAACCCCCCCCCCCCCTCTTAAATTTTAAAACATTTTAGTATCGTTTTCTAAAATATTTGATATTCTGTCTGGATACAAAAGCAAACCCTTTAAAATGTATTAAAATCGAATTTATTAGTACAAATTTTTCCCGCTAAAATACTTATGTTTATTACAAAATTATTTTACATTTTTGTTGAAATTTTTTATTACAAAATTTATTCTTATTCTAATAAACATTTTTATAAAATAATTATTATCATATTTATCACAACACTTATAATTAAAATTATTTTTTAAATGCTAATCAAATCGAATCTATTAAAATTTTTCAACCACGTATTTCGCCTAAAAAAATAAAAACATTATATATTATACATGTATGCATTTAACATAAAAAAATATATTTAAAAAATCTACCTTTCACTAGATTTTGGTAAGCGAAAAAAATTATTTTCAGTTTAAGCTCTTTTAAAACCGTACCACAAAGTATTTTACCCATTTTTCACAAAATCTCATATAAATATGTAAGTATTTTCAATATTTACTATTAATTTACTATTAATTCGTTTAAAATAATTTAACACCATTAACACCTAACTCTACCATGTAATGGAATTGGATTAATAATATTTTAAATACTAAGATTACTAGTAATCATATAAATGAAATTAAATTATATAATGTTAAAATCTTTACCCAAAAGCAAATTATGCGAATTAATTTAACAATTACTTTGTTGAGTCAGCAAATAGAGCAAACATAAATACATTACCTAAATGTAATTGTAACTTTAACTCAAATAATTGTACTTACGATAATTTGCAAGCAAACAATTTTAGATATTTAGAAATTTCGCCGGAAGAATTATATGTTACAGTTTTAAGTCTAAACAACAAAAAATCGTACAATTGATGGTATCAGCAATATTTTATTAAAAAAAATTTCATATTTTATAATATGTCCGGTTTTAAGTTATATTTTTAATCTTCCAGTTTATAGTGGTGTTTTTCCATCTGCTTTAAAAGAAGCAGAATTATTCCACTTTTCAAAAAAGAATCTAAAACTGATGTATCAAATTATAGACCAATATCTCTATTACCTTGTATCGATAAACTATTTGAAAAATTGATTAAAAAAAGATTGTTAAGTTTTTTTACCAATATGGTTTTCTTGAAGGTAAATCCACCGAAGATTCTAAAACTTTGTACAGAATAAAAACAGGTGTACCACAAGGCTCACTCACTATAATGAATAATTTTATTTCAAATTATAACATTTATGCAGATGACACTAACATTGCTAAAGCTAGAACAGTACAAGGACTGGAAAATATACTAAATAAGGAGCTAAATGCGATATGTAATTGGCTAGATTACAATTAACTCTGCATAAACGCTAAAAAAACCAACTATTTGTTCTTTTAAAACGCAAAGAAAAAATAACGAAAATATTACTCTTAAAATAAGAAAAACAATTATTGAAAGAGTAGATAAGGTTAAATATCTGGGAATAATAATTGATGATAATTTGAAATGGGACAATCATATCAAAAACCTGAAGAAAAAAGTTATGGCTATAAAAATATGTGTCGGTATATCCCAGCATGCAGCCAAGCTTATCTATAATAGTCATATACTATCAAGAATAATAAGGTATAATATATGTAGTTAAAGCCAGTGCTCAAATTTCCAAATTAATCAAATTGGTATTTTAATGAATATAAAGCGATTAAAATTATTTACAAATATAATTACAGAACCAGTACTAAGTATTTATATAAAAAAGTAAAAAAACAGTCAGTCGGTGCAACCGACTTAGAAATACCCTACATCTATTTGGTTCAAATTTAATGAGACATCCATAAGTCATTTTAAAACCATAAAAGCTGTTATTAGTTTGATCGTAAGACAAAGCTAACCAAATTCACTTTATAATACTAAAAACATTTTCTAATTACTTTATCTATTCAAAAATATTACAAATTTTTAATAACTTATCTATTTAAAAATATTAAAAAACAAAAAATACTTGAAATAAATGGAAATATATTTATTCCAATTCAATTAAAAAAGTGAAAAAATTTGAATTATTACGTTTCATGATAAAAAGCTAATCAAAGCATAATATATTTAATAATTAAAATTTTTCAAAATTGCAATTATTTTAAATTGTTAGTTTATGTACCTATTAGAAAAGCTTTTAAACGCAAAATATGCAATAAATATATTTCTAAAATACAGTTACAAATTTAGAACTTTACATATAATTCATTTAAATATAAAAATAAATTTTACATAAATGCAGCAAGTACCTTTGAACATAGATTAAGTATCGAACACAATGTCTTAATTATATATCACCTATGGTAGTAATTCAATAAAATATATGATATAATAAAAATTAAAAAAACGGAATTTAATCGTTTATTAAATCTAAAGTTTCTTTTCTAAAAACTATGTTTTTTTTTTAGGTTTGGACACATTATAAAGCCAATTTAAAAAGAAAATTGACTAAAAACAAACAAAGCTTAAAAGCTACAGGTGGAGGGTCTGGTGAAGAAATACCATTAACTATACTAGAATAAAAAGTGGATAAAATAATAAGCATGACCCAAAATATAAACCCCGTGGGAAAAGCTTTAACGCTAATATCTACAAAGGAAAGACTACCAGATGTTCAACCCGAACTTCTTGAAAATTTTGATAATGAACAGGAAAATATGCCTTGTCAATCCCAACCAGTAACACCAGTGGTGAGATCTAGACGTAGCAAAACATCATATAATAATGAATAAGTTGATCTGCTTAAAAGCCAAAATGAAACGAAAAGTAACATATTGAAATCTTTGAACAAAATAAATAAAAATATTTATGAAAGCTATCATGTCAAAAAAACATCAGAGACATTGAAGTTAAAAAACTAAAAATATTAGAAAAAAAAACATGACAATGATCAAGAACTTTTTGAACTAGAAAAACAAATCAAAAAAAGAAAATTAGAACTACTAGAAATGCAAGTTAACAAATAAAATATTTTGTACTTTTTTTTACTTTTATTTGCCATTTTAATAATTACTTTATTTAGATAGACTGAATCAATTTTTATTTTTTTTTTAAATTTTTAATTTATTTTACTTATTTTATTTTGTGATATTAAATTGAAATTGAGTTACCTATTATTATTATTTTCAATTAATCGCTTATTGAATCCATTATTTCATCCCTTATTCTTCGGCTTTCCTCAGAAGAAATACTATTATCATTATTTGGGTTAACGTTTTCATCCTCAGTAATTTCGTTTTCGTTCCACTCAAAACCATTGTATGAATGAAAATGTTGACAAATGTTATGTAAAGCCGAACATGCGCTAACAATTTTTCTTGACTTTTCAGGTGAAAAATGTAGACCCCTCATTGACAAAAGGCAACGAAATTTACTTTTTAAAACACCAATAGTTCGCTCAACTATATTTCTAGCTTTTGCATGCCTTAAATTGTAACCAACTTTTTGAGGATTACCCAAACTTCTGTAAGAGGTCATTAAACAAGGCTCTAATGGATACCTTGAATCGCCTAAAATTCATCTTAATTATTAATATATAATTCATTATACATAATTCACAAAAATTATTACCAATTATCCAAGTTCTTGCCTCGCCATTTAAATAATTTGTCCTTAACTGAATTTTCAATTCACTCTGCTTCCAAATTTAATCATCATCTTACAAACCTAATGAAATATCAAATAAAATTAATAGAGTAATTATTATAAACATTTAAACTCAGCTCGTGAAAGTTAGTGCCTCGAAATAATCTTCTCAAGGTATCTATCAACCGTAACTTAAATAAATATAATATGTCCTTTTATTATCAAAATGTTAGAGGTTTAAGAACAAAGACTAGGGATGTTTTTTTAAATTCATCTATTTTAAATTTTGACGTGTTTGCATTAACTGAAACGTGGATAAATCCAACCATATTGGACTCTGAACTTTTTGATAACTGTTACACAGTTTTTAGGAAGGATAGGATATTTTAATCCATCCAATTACCCTAATGGTGTAATTCCTAAAGGGGGTGGAGTTTTAATTGCGGTAAAAAAATAATTTTAACGTAAATCAAGTCAATGTCCGTGGATTAGAAGACATAGAAGTAATTATTGTGAAAATTGAACTTTCTTCTAAAAATTTATATCTTGTTAACTATTATATTCCTCCTTCGTCTGATTTTGATATTGAATTGAAATTGAAAGTAAAATTGTAGGTAAAACGATAGATTTTATTTGCAATGGCTTTAGTCCTAAAGATGAATTGATTTTATGCGGTGATTTTAATCTACACAATCTTAAATGGGTAAAACATGACGAGGAACATTTTATGATTCCGAAACATATTAGGACTGAATGTGAATATGTATTTATTAATAAATGAAGTACTAATTATTTGCAACAAGTCTCAGAAATTTGTAACTTTCAGGGTAAACAACTTGATTTAGTGTTTACTTCTGAATGGAACAATTTAATTTTCTGCGAAAATACCTTCCCTTTAATAGGTATTGATAAGTTTCATCGACCACTAAGTTTTACTCTTTGTGTAAATTCACCAATCAATTCTGATTATTCTAATTCTTATAGTTTTAATTTTGATAAACCTAACTTTGCTGCTTAAAATGAATTCATTAGTTCCTTTGATTTTTATTCTGTATTTAATAGTACAGATGTTAATATAATGACCAAAAGGTTTTATGAAGTTATTTTTGAAGGCTTTCGGCAATTTGTATCAAAATCTAAGAATCGAAACCCTTTATTAAGTCCACCATGGTTTAATTCGGATTTCAGAAAACTAAGAAATAAAAAGAATAAAGCTTGGCGTTGTTATCTTAAATCGAAGAATTCGCTTGACTATAATAGATTTAAAATTCTTTTTGATGAATTTAAATTATTGTCTGAAACAATATCCGCGTTTCCAATCAATTCATTTATTTCAGCATTTGTTCTTATTCTCCAGCTGTTTTCGTTTATTTTGATAGGCCCATAGATGTTTCTGATAACCTTTCGTTCGAATATTCTTAGGGCACTTTCATCTTGTGTTGTCATGGACCAGGATTCTGCCCCATATGCCATAACAGGTCTTATTATTGATTTATATATTTTCATTTTAGACTTTCTGGACAAGATCTTAGATTTCAACATTTTTGCATTGGCATAGTAACATCTGTTCGCTGCTTGTATTCTTTCCTGAATACAGGTGCTAATTAGGTTGGTATTATTTAGCTGCATACCCAGATAGGTAAATTCCTTGACTCCTTCAAAATTGTAATCTTCTATTGTGTAGTTTTGTCGATTTCTTCTATTTGCTCTTCTAGACATTGTCATATATTTAGTTTTGTTTTCATTGATCGTCAGTCCTACTTTTTTTGCTGATTTTTCCAATGTGATGAAGTTTTCTCTTAGTACGTCCACTCTTTTGGCAATAAGTGCAATGTCATCCGCATAAGCACACGTTTGTATGGATTTTGTCAGAATCGTGTCACTTTTTTCCACGTTCTCCATTGCTACCTCTAAGGTGATATTAAAAAGCAGTGTGGACAGTGCGTCCCCCTTTCTGACTCCGGAGTTTGTAGCTCCGATATTTTATTCTTGACACAGACTTTGGCTTTTGAATTTTCTAAACTAAGTTTTACGAGTCTGATTAGCTTGTGTGGTACTCCATTTTTTTTCCAGAGTTATTTAAATAGCAGTACGGTTTAGTTTATCAAATGCTTGCATAAAGTCGACAAATATAAAATGTAAGTCAGTTTGGAATTCATAGGACTTTTCCATAGCCTGTCTTATTGCAAAAATTTGATCGCATGTTGAACGGTTTGGCCTAAAGCCTGCTTGATATTCTCCTAGTATTCTATATAAACGCTGAGTCGGGAATGTAAAACATTTGAAAATATTTTATAAGCTACGTTAAGTAACGTTATACCTCTGTAGTTGTTACATGCGAGTTTATCGCCTTTTTTAAAGATAGGGTTAATAACTCCGATATTCCACGATTCTGGCATAAGTTCTTGCTCCCATACCATGGTAATTAGTTCATGCACTTCTTTGTATAGAGTTGGGCCTCCATTTTTGAATAGTTCAGATGTTATTGAGTCCTCTCCTGGGGCTTTTCCATTATGCATTTTTTCTATTGTTATTTTAACTTATTCCAATGACGGTACTTCGGTAAATAGTTGTGCTGTTACATATCTTACATATGTATCTGCTTGCGTTTCTCGTTCTTCATTTAGGAGTTCCTTGAAGTATTCTGCCGATATTTCAATCACTTTAATCTCTTCACTAATAATTTCTCCGTTCTTATTTTTACAAGCAGTTTTGGTTTATATTCTGTATTTTGGGTTTTAATTTTTCTGAAAAAGTTTTTACTTTCATTTTTTGTGTTGTGCTCCTCTATTTCCTCAATTTTCTTGTTCATTGCTGCCTTCTTTTTACTTTTGCACAATTTATTTGCTTCCGTTCTTAGCTCTTGATACTTTTTTACGTTTGCCCTAGTTTTTCTTTGTAGCATTACATTTTTGGCGTTATTTTTCCTCTTAATTACCTATGCGCATTCATTATCATACCATTCTATGTTTCTTTTGTGTTTATTTATGCCAATCGTTTCCTGTGCGGCTTGTTTTATTGTTTCTTCTATTTGTTTCCATTTTACATTTATGTCACTGCTCCCTTCAATCTCATTTAACATTGCTGATATTTTTGTGCTAAACTGATATTTTGTTTCTTCATTTTTTAACTTATCCACGTTCCACTTTGCTTTTCTTTTTCCATTATCTTTCGCAATATTTGAAATTCGTTGTCTTATCACTGATTTAACCAGAAAATGATCTGAGTCGCAGTTTGGGCCTCTGCACGCTCTTACATCAATTATTGACATTGCATATTTTTTTGTGATCAATATGTGGTCTATTTGATTTACAGTATTTCCTCCTGGTGATGTCCAGGTGCCCAGATGGATTTTTTTGTGGTTGAAGCAAGTGCTTTTAATAATTAAATTATTAGCTGAAGCAAAATTGCACAATCTTATTCCATTTTCACTGGTTTCGTCGTGGAGAGTATATTGTCCGCAGATATGTTTTACAAAATTTTCCTTTCCTATTTTGGCATTGAAGTTTCCACAGAGCACTATAATATCGTATTTAGGTATTCTATCGCACATCCTTTATAGTTCATCATAGAATAGCTCCTTTTCTGCATCATCTTTTTCTTCCGTTGGAGCGTGAGCAGATATGACTGTAATATTTTGAAATTTTCCTTTTATTCTTATTTTACATATTCTATCGTTAACTCATCGTTGGCTCAAAAGCTAATAGGCTCTTCTTTATTTTATTATTTATTATAAAGCCAGTACCTAGTTGTCCAGTTTTTTCATCGGGGCCACTAAAGAGTAAGGAGAAATCTTTTTTTGCTATTACTCCACTGCCTTTAAATCTTATTTCTTGCAATGCTACAAGATCTATTTTGTGTTTTAGTGTTTCTCTTGCTACCTCCATCATTTTTCCCGGCTGTAGCATAGTGCGAACATTCCATGTTGCAAATATTAAATCATTATTCCTTATTCGTTGCCGTTGTCGTTGCCGTAAGTTCATATTAGTTATCCGAGGCTGAGTTGTTGGTTGTCGAACATTTTTCTTTTTTTACAGGATTGGGATGTTAGCCCAATGCCTAACCCCCATCTTTAGAGGGCCGTTGAGTATGAAAAGTTGCTTCGGAATTTACTATATAGTGTGTTGAAGTTCTCATAACTATGTTACGAGTTCAACTGCATTATATAACATTTTCCTACTTCCTGAGACGCCGATGTATGTGGCCATTCAGGTTGCAACTACTCTTCCCTCCACCTTTCTCAACCGGGCTTGGGACCGGCTACGGCGGAATTTATTTCTAGTACATCTTCAAAATTAATATCAAATCCAAAATGCTTCGAGGAAGTAACGAGTTTCCTTCTCATATGAAGTATAATTGTGTTAAAAGTAATGATTCTAAAATAATATCTAATTTCTTACTTGAATATTTCTGTTCTTCTTATAGTAATTCTATTTTTACACCAAATTATAATGAGATCTATTATTTGGATACTTTTCCGAAAATTACTTGGTCTAATATAAATATTAATGAAAGTGTAATTAAAATGTATATATAGACAAACTTGGGAATAATAATTTTCCCGGACCTGATGGTATTCCGGAAGTTATACTCAAAAAGTGTTCAAGTGCTTTGGCTATTCCTCTTTCAATACTGTTTAACTTTTCTTTAAATTCAGGAGTTTTCCCTTCTATCTAGAAACACTCATATGTTAGACCTATTCATAAGAAAAATGCCAAAAATTAAATTATTAATTATCGACCAATTGCGAAACTTTCTTCACTTCCAAAACTGTTCGAATTAATAATATATGATTCTATTCATATTCACTGTAAATCTTTTTCGGTTCATAATCAACTCTCGGATCAATTGTTATACACATTATATTCCTCGTATATAAAATCACACATTACTTATCTTTTACCTATTTGGAGTAGAGCTCCACAAATTCATCTAAATAAACTAGACATAATGCATAAAAAATGTGTTAAGCGTGCACAAGGCTTGCCCTTGTTACACCCAACAGATTCTGTATACACTATAAAATATCTAAGCTTAAGAAACATAATATTACTGGAACTCTATAAAACTGCGTACAAAATCATTAATAATCAATTAAAACATAACTTCATTCTAAATAGGAATTTTGACATACACAACCATAATACTAGGAACAAATCGAACTTCTACCTTTCCCTTTTTAGAACATCACATCAAAAGAATAACTGCTTATATAATTGCCTTAAGGTTTATAATGAACTTCCATAACAAATAAAATTAATAAATAACCTTAATTTATTTACACAAAAGATTAAATCCACCATATTTAGTACATAATATTTTAATAAAACTAGAAATACTAACAAACTAATAATTAAATCCTACATTAACTAACTAACATTCATAAATAAATCAAATAAGTTAAAATTTTTTTTATTTTTTTTTTTTGTGTTGTTTTAAAAATATAACAAAAATTAATAAATTAAAATATGAAGAATTAATACAAAAAAAGAGTAAATTTTTATGATGAAATCCTATGAAAAATTTGTAAATGAATATCATAAAATTTTTTTTTTTTTTGCTTTGTTTTACTTTTTCTTATTCTATTGTTAAATAATTCTTACAAAAAATTATATGACCGCACTGCCTTAGGCATAGGTCTCAATCTATTTACTATGTACTGAAAAAACTAAATTATGTATGTATATTTAATTTTATATTATAAATAAAGAAAAAAAAAAAAAAATAACATGGATATATGGATAAAAAATCAACAATTACTAATCTTGTTGAGTCAAGGTTTTCAAACAGATGTTATCTTTACATATAGTAAAGCATTTGATGTTTTACCACATTCTATAATACTGATAAAGCTGAGAAAACTTGGTTTCCCAAATATTTTTGTGAAATGGGTTGACTCATATTTATCTGATAGGACCTACAGTGTTTTATTTAGAAACACCACTTCTAAATTTTTTAACTCCAATTCCGGAGTTCCACAAGGCAGTCACTTAGGTCCTCTTTTTTTTATAATCTCGGTAAACGATGTTTCTTCAGTCATTGTTAATAGTGAGCTTCAAGTATATGTGGATGACATGAAAATTTTTAAGAAAATTTAGTCACTAAATGATGCTTTACTTTTACAAAATGATTTAGATAATTTTTTTATTAGGTGTAAAAAGAATAATCTTCTTCTAAATGCAAATAAATGTGCACTTATGTGTTTCACACGTCGTCTTAATCCGATTTGTTTTAATTACTACTTGAACGGAATTAGCATTTTTAAAACGAATTCTATTAAAGACCTAGACGTTTACTTCGATGATAAGCTTAACTTTAAACTTCATTTCTGTTATAATATAAATAAAGCTAATTCTATACTTGGTTTTATAAAACGTTGGTCTAAAAAATTTAATGATCCTTATGTTCTAAAATCTTTATATTCTTGTTAGACCTAATTTAGAATATGCTAGCCAAGTTAGGTCACCATTTTATGAGGTACATATTAATAGGATAGAGGCGGTACAAAGAAATTTTTAAAGATTTACTTTGAGAAATCTTCAATGGTCAAACCCTGTGATCTTACCTCCTTATGAAAATATGTTGAAATTAATTCACTTGAAAACTTTACAATTAAGACGAGAAGTTGCTGATGTTATTTTTATTACTGGAGTTGTAAAAGGTAACATTTTTTCTCCTCAAATCCTCAATAACATTAAAATTATTTCAAATAATCGTTTACGTAATACTAATTTATTTACGTTAAGTTTTCATAGAACAAATTATGGCAATTATGAACCGATTCATAGGATGTTGATAATGGGTAATAAACACAAGAACAACATCGATTTCACACTTTCAAAACAAACACAAAAACTTAAATTGTATAAATAGAAATATAAAATCTTTTTTTATTATATATATTTAGTTGTTTTTATTGTTCACTTAAACTTTAATTTAAGAAATATGAAATTGTAACTTAATTCATAAGCTATATTTTTTATATGTTGTATAAAATTAATCGGCTTATTTTTTCCCATACAAATATAAACATCCCTTTTCTGGGTAAACTATTTGACCAATTTTAATGAAACAACAACCAAAAGATAGGTTTTTTTTTGTTTTCATAGGACAATGATATTTTTTTTAAAAATATTGCGTTTTTTCAGGTAAAAACATGTCTTTAATTTAACGGTCACGCGGTTAAAAGTTGAGGCTTATGACTCTAAGATTATGCGCCGACTTTCTATGTAAATGTAATTCATTTTCGGTTGTAACTCGCAGCTAAATCTAAATCAAAAAATTATAGGCGCCGACCTATGTATGTGGGATTGATTTCATTTAACAATAATATAAAATCTCTTACCAATATCCAGTGGCAGCATAAAATTTCTTTTGTTGTCTCAGCAATGTTTTTGTTTATCCTGCATAACAACACCTAAAAAGAATATCATTTAAAAAAAGGAAAATATATATTATTTAAATACTTAGCTAATAACACTCCATATCTCTAGTAGCAAAAGAAAGTAAAAGAAAGCAGAGTTATATACGTGGACGTGGATGATATAAGCGGGAAGGAGTTCAATTTTTGAAGAAAGAAGTTTAATAATTTTTATTGAGAAATTTGTTTAATGATTTTTGAAGAAAAGAAGTTTAATAATTTTTGAAGAAAGAAGTTTAATAATTTTTAAAGAAAGAAGTTTAATATTTGTAACTTTATTTTAAAAAATTGAAACATTACATTTTTTAACATAATTGAAACATTTTTGAAAACTTTATTTTGTGAATTTAACTTACATTTTTTTTAAGAAACTAAATAAAATAAATAAATGAACTATTTTAACTTTTTGTAAGAAAAAGAAAGTTTTTTACTTAATCAAATTTTAATCCAATCCTACATTTATATCTTCTTTTTTATAATTTAATTTTTTAAATATTATATACAAGGAGATTTAAATTTTTTTAAAATTTTTTTTCTTTATCTTAAAAAGTGAACGAAAAAAATGAGTTCTGTTCGAAATGAAAGCAATGATTTGGTTTATACAGTAGTTTTCATTTATAACGATCTCTGTTTAATTTTAATTATAATAAACGTAACACTTTTTGGCAATGAATTAAATTTTACCTAAAAATTTAAGTTCTTTATTACATTCATATTTCTTTTATTTAAATTTATTACATCTAATAATGTTGCTTGGTGATTTAGTATTTTTATATTTATTTTTGAATATAAAAAAAATCATAATAACGCATCAAATAAAACGACATTCGTCTATTACGACGAATATTTTCTGTCACTTCATGGTCGTTATAAGCGAAAAGTACTGTATGCTTTTTTTTTGCTACTTCGTATATTGTTGTTGCTTTTTGTTAAGTTTTTTATAATAATTAAATAACCGACTTTTGAAATAACAAAAGTTGTTATAAAATATGTTTGCAAAAAATTAAAAACGGCAAATCTTTCTTAAAAATAATTTGTAATTTAAATGATTTGTTTCTCAGGGCCTAACTAAAATCAACGCTTATGGTGTAGAATTGCTAACAAAAAGTTTTAAATTAGTAGTTAAGTATATGATATTACATGATATTACTGTACCTCGAAATTTTAAAATTTAAACATTGACGAAGCATATAAAAATGTTATTGTTTTTTCTTATGTTGTTATTGTTCCATTATAAAATATTTTAAAATAGTATTGTTTTTAAAAATGCCTATATTTTTTTAAAAAATACTTTATATATATTCAAATAATTTAAATACCTATAATATGTTTGCAGAAACAAAAAAATTACATTTCTTAAGAAAAATTATGTGTTCTTTAGGGATCAACCAGATTAAATACGGCGTGCAGTTTCTGTCAAAAAATTTTGAAATAAGTAGGTATGTTATGTACTGTACTTCAGAATTTAAAATTTGACAAAGCGTATAAAAATATTGTAATTGTTTTTTCTGATGTTGCTACGATTAAGTTTTCAAACTAAAATATTTTAAAATAATATATTTTTTTTAAAAAACATACATTCAAAATAATTGAAAATACCTATAATATGTTCGTAAAAAAAAACTAAAAAATAATCTTCAACTGAAATAAAAGTTGACGTTTAATTTCTGTCAAAAAATTTACAAATAAATAGGTACATGAATTTACATGAGAGCAACCAAAATACGCGTAACGCGATGTATTGTAATCGGATTTTTAAAATTTACAAATTGACAAATGGTTTTTGGTTTTTCTTATATTCTAAGATTGTTTTAAAAAATATCTTATGTATATTGAAAAAAATTCAAAATATACCTATTATATGAAATTAATAAAATTTTTTGTACTAAATTAAAACATTCAAATAAATATTTTTGTGTGTACGCGCGTATCAATTCACTGATATATAGATAGACATATTGACGTACTGCCGTATAAAAATTGTACGTCGTATGCTTTAATTTATATAAAATAAATATTTAATTATCTACTCCTTTCATCTACTCTTTTTCAAGAGGCGGTGTGGTGTAGCTGCAAAAAGAGTAGTTTACTCCTAGACAAATAGGTATAATATAAAGTAAAGTAAAGAATTCAGAACCATTTTTTGTATACATATGTACATACATTTGTAGTAAAAATTTCAGATTTTATTATTGAAATGTAGTGCTTATTAGCCTATTTAAAAATGGAATAAGGGGAGGCAAAATTTATGAATTTTCTAATTGATTAGTTATTTGTTTTAAATATCTTTGTACATAGATATGTAATAAATCTTAAAATTGTGATTTTAAAAAAAATCGCGACTTCTGTGAACTTAATTATTATTTTGTATTTTGGCAGCTTCAATATAATATAATACTAAGTACTTAACTTATTTACTTATAAATTATGATAGTTATGTTAAATTTTGTTGTACATATTATACTCTATTAATAAGCTTTTTAATTAGGATACAGAATACATACAACATAGTTCAAATCGTTCTAAAATGTTTAGAAAAAAGTACAGTTTTCGATATGTAGAACAGCATTAACTCGAAATTTGGCTACTTGACTTCAGTAAATATGTATACATATGTATTTGTTTAGAAAAATCATCAAATTTTCAGAACATTATATATTAGAACACTATTTATATTTAGAATGTAAATCGTTTTTTTTGTGTAATAACTGTACAAAATTATACTCTCTTTATAGCGCGTTAAGCTACAGAAATAAAATTCAAAAATACTTAAAAACGTTTTTATAATTGAAAAAATTATAAATTTTTTTTTTTAAGCAAATTTCAAACGCAAGAATTGTTGACAACATTGTTGCCGTACATTTTATTATGCGTAGGAAAAAAAATTTTGTTTCGTGTGATATTAGTCTAATATAAATTACACAAAACGGATTTTTTATGTAAATTTAAAAGCACAAAAATTTCGAGCAAAGGGCGATACTAGTGTTGTATAAAACTAATTGTTAAAATTTTGTAAAGTTTGAGTTAAACTAATAAATAAATAAATAAACAAAATGAAAACTAAATTTTAAACAAATTAAGAACTTACAATTATTATATTTAGACTGTAATAACCTTTCCGATTGAGATAAAGGTGTTGAGCTTCTTGTTTGAGAGTGAAAATTTTGATGTGCGTTCCATCAATGCATGATATTACTCCAGGAAATCCACTCTTTTGTAAAAAAACGATTTAGCCCAAATTGCAACCCAAATTGTACATATATGTGTCTCTAATAAATTCAAAGTTTCTGTCAAAACTTTTGAAACCGTTGACTGTCCCATACCAATGATGAAATCATTTCCAACTGCCTTTTGGTAACTTCCTTCAGAAAAAAACAATGCAACCGCTAATTTTAAAATAGGTGGAATTACATAACAATATGGTGCTGTTTTATATTTGTCTTTAATTTTGTTTAATGTATAACGGAATCCGTTTTTATTTACTCGAAAATCTAATATATAAAGAAGAAAATTTGTTTGTTTATTGTTTGTCCAGGATTAACGTGAAAACCACTGGTCCGACTGTCACAAAATTTTAAAGGAATAATTCTGGGAGCCCGGGGGTGACATAGGCTATGTCTCATTTTTATAAGTCAACAGGTAGCGGCTCCAGAGCTGTTTTAAGCTTTTTCGTTTTTTGGATATCGAGTCAAAACGGTTTGACCATTTCATTCTTCTTTTTCTATCAATATTTTTTTATTTTATAACCAAAATATACACAAACTGCGTACATACATGATACAGCGATTGATATGATATACATACAAAAAACAAAAAGAGAAGAAATATATCCAAATGTACACATATCGACTATTGACATATAAACAAAAAAAAAAAACTAAAAATTAAAATAAAAATAAACATATAAACAAAAAAAAAACTAAAAATTAAAATAAAAATAAACTAAAATACGATAAAGTTGATTTTACGAAATAAAAAAAATTGTCTAACTTTTTTGTTCTACGTGACTCGAAAACAGATATTCCTTTGCTCGAACACAAATTTTTCCAAAGAATTACTATTAAAAATACCATGTTTTCATTTTAAATATTGTTATTTCTTATGAATTCAAACTTTATAAATTCAAAGATTAAATAACTTAATTTAATAGTTTTCTGGATCATTGAACTTTTTTCTTATGTTTTCTTCCGTATACATATATTACACGCCTTTGTAATATTTTCTGGATTACGATGGGATATTTCCTTATGCCTTATGATATTTCCTAATAATACGGCCTGGCCTGCCGTTGATTAAAGGGCTTATTCTTTTCTCATCTCTTACAATTTTTTTGAACCACATTTTGGAGCTCTTTGGGCTTTTGTAAAAAGTGGGTTGGCTACAAAATTTCGCTTTTCAAAAACTCGCGTATTAAAATCACGAGTTTTACAACCAAATAATTTAATTTCTTAATAAATTGATTTGGACGAAAGGTCAAAAAAATTAAGTAAATCTACCAAAAAACATACCAAATAAAAATTTCATAAATAATATTTTAAAAAGCAAAATGTTTGATTTTTTATTGGTTTTTCTAACTTTTTACTTAATTTTTTAAGAAAAGGGAACAATCCTATATATTTTTTAATTGAACTTTAAAATAGCTTCTAATTCAGAATCTAGTAAATTAAATAAATATTCTGAAAAAGGGCAACATCCTGATTTCGTAATCAACTCTGATGGTTGTTTATACTTTACCTAGGTGTTACAAATTTCGATATACCTATATATAAAAAACAAGTTTTCTAAAAGTCATATAAAATTAAAAAAGAAATTGGCTAGAAAAATCGGTCAGCCCGAAACCCCGTTAATTTAATTATTGCTAGATTTTGCATCCAAAACTAGAATCAAAAATTAAGATTACAGAGTCAGCAAATAATATAATATAATTAATTAATTTATTGGAACCCTGATTTTGTATGCAATTATAAAATCTCTCTGAATTTTTAAAATATTAGAATCAAAGCATTTAATATAATAGGGCTCTCGCTCCCCAAACCCCAGCAAATTAATTATTTCAAGCCAGATTTTGTACCCAATTTTAAAACCCCTTCTAATTTCTTTTCATACGTAATAAGTCAACAACAAATTATTTAAATAGTTTTTCCATTTTTTCGCCAAATTTTTAAGAAATATTGCAAAACGAGATTTCGCTCCCGCTCCCGGTAAAAGCCGCATTTAGTCAAATTCACAAGTTATTATACAATTAATTTTTCTTCGCTCTGAGTAAGAAAACTAGAATAGCCCATTTTCATTTTCTTAAATGCTTTTATCACAGGTATTCTTATGGTCGTAAATGTAAATTTGCTGTCAATATCCATATTTTGAATTTACGACCAAAAATTATGTAAAAAATCATTGCTAACTGAACCTGGTCGTAAATGTGAAATATGTGTAAAGTAAACGTCAATTATACAAACTAAATTTTTTATTTACAATCAGTTTACCAAGTAGTAAAGTACAGTTTTTTGAGCGTTCAGCGTTGTTTTATTTTTATGGTTAATAATGTAAGTAAGAAAATATGTTTTTTTTTGTAAATTAATTTAAATTTAAATTAACAGGAGTGAAAATGAAAGTGAATCACAAAGTTTGTTGTGGGACACATCCACCTTAAAACTATTAATTTGTACAAGATTAGCGATGGAAACTCATTTCAAAAGTGGAGAACAAAAACAATCTGTTGATTTTATATCCATTGCAAAACTAAAAAATTTACTTTTACGACCACAAAAATTTATTTGTAAATTGAATGTCTACTGATTGCAAATTGTTTGGTCTTAAAATCATAATAAATGTCAAATGGCATATTTTACGTCAAAAAGTTTACATTTACCACCACACCTTATCTTGCAGAGTTGTTGCCAAAATACGAAAGAGTTTACTGGCGTTCCTAACGTTCATAGACCCTTCCCTGATTTTACCGAAAGCTGCCTTCAAAGAATCGTCACTATATTGCTGATACATTTTCATTTTGTCTAAACAATTAATGTGTAACAACTTAAAACCTGAAGAAAACATTATTAATAAGGGAATCTAAAACTAATTTGAATTGCCTAAATTCGAACATTGTGTTCAAAATAAGAAATTTGTGTATTTTAGTTTCCTTTGTTCGAACAGGTCAAAAATATAAATAAATTTTTAATATTCTCCTTTAATTTTTAACAAAATTCAATAAATAAATATTCCTTTGCATGAATATATAAATTTTTGCTTACAGATTTCATAAAAGAACACTATTTCCTGCAACCCTTAAAACTCTTGTTTTATTAGCAATTCAAATGAAAAACGCACTGTTCAAAAACCAGTTTCAAGTTTTAGCGATTTGTAAGATAATTAACTATTTTTTGTTCTGATTTTTTTATTAAGGGTAGTGGAAACTTCAACAAATAAATTAAAAAAAAAAAATCTAAATAAAATAAGTCAAATTTTCTTATTATACTACTTTTTTTAAAAAGTGTTTTATAGGACATGTTCGAAATTAGGCAACACCACCCCATTTGATTGTTATTCGTTTTTATTTAATCAAAATTTATCTGCAATAGTTTCAATGTAAACTTATTTTACTTTTTCATTTATCACAAACGTATTTGTATTGATCAAATTTACATCCGAAGTTGTTTATGTATTTCCAAAGAAATGTCTTCTAAAACGCTCTTCGCTCTTTATGACGTGGCCTTAAAACTTATTAATCTGAAAAATGAAAGATAAGTACATAAAAAAAATAAACAACTTAAAGTTCTTTCGAGTTTCGACAAACCGAAACTAATTTGACATAGATTTATTAATACAATACATTTTTTTCAAATTTAGTTTTTCAAGGTTAAATAATTTTTCTTTTTCTTCATAAATGAGATATACGATATATGCAAATTGTATTGCAATTATAATTTAATTATTTTTTTATGTTCTTACTAAGCTAAAGCATTAAGTTATAATATTGATTAATTTCAGTTTTTTTTGGAATTATTATTTAGTTGTCATTCAAAATCAAGCAAATATTACTTTAAATAAAAATCATGACAGTATTGATTAAAAAAATATATAAAAACATAATTTTTTTCCTTGTTCTTAAAGTTATTTAATTAAAATATTCTTGAAATCCTTATGACTCAAAATGTTATGTTTTTTGTTCTTTTCATTTTAACCTTTTAGAAGTATGAGACACTTATTGTTCTTCCATCCATACGAGATCCGTCCATTAATTCTAAAATAAAAAGGAATTAATTTACCAAAAATTATGTAATTTAGTGAGAAAAGTATAAGACACGATAAATCACGGGAATATCCCCGAAAAAAATTGCAGATAAGAATCCGAAAAAAACCGGTATGCTAAAATTTATTGGGCTGCAACACTATTTTTGGAACTAGTAAAGTTGATAGATACAATAGGTACATTTAAATGTTTTTTCTTTTTTAAATTAGTTCAAAATATAATTTTTTACCTATTTGGTAAAATTGATATGAATAGTGAAACTATTTTTTTTAAAGAGTACTTAAACTACCATTAGTATTTTATAGATATGTATGTATCTAGACTTTCATGTTTTGCGTTTGTTTTGTCTAAAGAAATCATAGTTAAAATAGTTCAAAACTAATATAGTACCTCAATAAAATTTTTTTTTAATATAAACCCAAAGTAAAAAAAACATTTATTTAAAAAAAAAAGTATGAAAAGAAATACTTATTTACCCGAATACGAACGGAAAAAAACGAGGAAGAGTGTAGTAGAGTAGACTGTGTCAACTCTGGGATACCCGTATGACCGTAATAATATAAACATTATATCATACGGTTAATTACTTTTTCAACATTTCAAACATACAGCTTTATTAGGTGTAGTGTAATGCTCACATAAAAGAAGGAGTTGTATGGCAGCTGCTCGAACCCTCTGTTGTAGACCAACCAAATTTTGCAGAAATTTTGGCCATAAAACTAAACTACTTTTGGCAAAACTTCAGACACGCAGCATATGATATAAACATTATATCATACGGTTAATTACTTTTTCAACATTTCAAACATACAGCTTTATTAGGTGCAGAGTAATGCTCATATAAAAAAAGAAGTTGTATAGCAACTATCCGAACCCATGGACCAAAATGGCTGGATTTAAAAAGCGATGACGGCTATTGCCAAAAAAAGAATTTGCGAAAATTTTAAGATCCTAGCTCCTTTAGTTTTTGAGTTATCGTGCGGACGGAAGGACGAACATACATAGCTAAATCGATTATTTTTTTTCCATTCTGATCCAATCCAGACACTTGAGTCTATATCTATTAGAGATCTGCACAAATATATTCCTTTATTAAAATTATCGAATATATTCAAATACTGTAATCTAATTCAATACATTCGTTCTCAAAGCTTTAAATATGGTATATACTCAAACTACAACTTAACTATATTTAATCTATTCGTTTTATTTCAAATAACAAATTGAAAAGCTTTTTTTTTTCATAAATACTTTGATGTCTTGAAAATCAAATTTCAATTCTTCCAAATCTTTTAAAATACACCAAGTATACCGAGTACTCTTAAATATAATGACAAAGAAAAAGAAAAAAAGAAAACAAAAAGAAGATAAAAAAACAAACAAAGCAGTGACAAAACAAACAAAGCTACATATTACTCATCAATATAATACATACTGGTTATACGTACTACATATTAAAATTTTTTTTATTATATTTGGTGTACTCGGTATATAAAAACAAATACTATAAATATTTTTATTATATTTGGTGTACTCGGTATTTAAATACAAATATAATAAATATTCTATTTTCGTGTACACATAATAAATCAAATACATATTCATTCTATTCTACAATAATTTTGTATTTCATTTACTCTATTCTATAATCATTTGTAATGAATGCATTTGGTTTGAAAGATTTCAAAACCGAATATGAAATGTTTTACTTATTATAGAATGATTTGAAAGCGCTTTTGAATACAATTGTGCAGATGTCTAATATCTATCCCCCTTCTTCTCTGCATCACAAATGTAATGGCAAATTTATTATACCCTTTGACCTATAGTCGTACGGGTATAAAGAAGTATAGCCGTATAGCAATATAAAATGTATGTATATCCATATAGACTAACTATAGACATCTTTTATATGGTTCATAAAAACATTAATAAATGAGTGCATAATCAAAAAAAATTTTTTTATGTACAAATGAGTTTCAATAATTTCCGCTCAATTTATAAGCAATTGAGTAATGTACTTTTGAGTGAATACAAAATTTTGCGTTTTGAAAAAAAATTACTAACAAACTTTACTCTTGATGAATCTATACCATATTTAATCGGCTTATTTTTTCCCCGTATAAATATAAATGTCCCTTTTTAGGGGAAACTATTTGACCAATTTTAACGAAACAACAAGCAAAAGAAAGGTTTTTTTTTGTTTTCATAATACAATTATATTTTGTTTTGTCAGGTGAAAACCCGTCTTATATTTAACGTAAATTTGAATTTCGTCGACTTTTTGTGTAAATGTAATCATTTTCGGTTGTAACTCGCAACTCAATCAAACTATTATATGCGCCGACTTATGTATATCTTTCTTTTTATACCCGTATGACTATATAGTCAAAGGGTATAATAAATTTGCCATTACGTTTGTGACGCAGAGAAGGAGGGGGGGTAGATATAGACTCAAGTGTATGGATCGGATCAGAATCGAAAAATAAATCGATTTAGCTATGTATGTCCGTCCGTCTGTCCGTCCGCTCGATAACTCAAAAACTAAAGGAGCTAGGATCTTGAAATTTTCGCAAATTCGTTTTTTTGCAATAGCCGTCATCGCTATTTAAATCCAGCCATTTTGGTCCATGCGTTCGGGTAGCGGCCATACAACTTCTTTTTTTATATGAGCATTACTCTGCACTTATTACAGCTGCGTGTCTGAAATTTTGCCAAAAGTAGTTAAGTTTTATGGCCAAAGTTTCTGCAAAATTTGGTTGGTCTAGTGAAGTGGATTCGGGTAGCTGCCATACAACTTCTTATTTTATATGAGCATTACTCTCCACCTAATAAAGCTGGGTGTCTGAATTTTTGCCAACAATTGTTTAGTGTTATGGCCAAAGTTTCTGCAAAATTTGGTTGGTCTGCTGCAGAGGGTTCGAGTAGCTGCCATACAACTCCTTATTTTATATGAGCATTACTCTCCACCTAATGAAGGTGGGTGTCTGAATTTTTGCCAAAAATTGCTTAGTGTAATGGCCAAAGTTTCTGCAAAATTTGGTTGGTCTACGACAGAGGGTTCGAGTAGCTGCCATACAACTCTTTATTTTATATGAGCATTCCACTACACTTAATAAAGCCAAAAGTAATTAACCGGATGATTTTATTTATGTATATGTTACGGTCATACGGGTATCCCAGAGTTGACACAGTCTACTCTACTACACTCTTCCTCGTTTTCTGTTCGAAATGACATTTCGTTTATACAGTAATTTTCATTTATAACGAACTCGGTTTTAATAACAATATTATGTTTACAACGATAGAGTGGTAAAAAACAAAAAATTGTATATATAATTTCTTTATATTTGATTCAGTTTATTACAACTTCGAATATAGCACTAATTCGGTTATACGGCATGTTTTTAACGAAATCGATTAAAATTTTTCGAATATACCGACCAAATACAAAATATAATATTATTTATACCTATTAATATATTTATATAGGTACATACATAGTATATTGTATTCAAATCTTATGTAATACAAAAATATGCTTCATTTGATGTATGGATTGATGCATATCAATTTTAATTATAATAAACTAAAAATGTAAGTTCTTTATTACATTCATATTTCTTTTATTTAATATAAAAAAATATCATAATAACGCATCAAAAATACAAAAAACGAGGAAGAGTGTAGTAGAGTAGACTGTGTCAACTCTGGGATAAACGTATGACCGTAACATATACATTATATCATCCGGTTAATTACTTTCGGCAAAATTTCAAACATTCAGCTTTATTAGGTGTAGAGTAATGCTCATATAAAAGAAGGTATGGCAGCTACTCGAATCCTTTGCAGTAGACCAACCAAATTTTGCAGTAACCTTGGCCATTACACTAAACTATTTTTGGCAAAATTTCAGACACCCAGCATCATTTGGTGTAGTGTAATCCTCATATAAAAGAAGGAGTTGTATGGCAGGTACTCGAACCCTCAGCAGTAGACCAACTAAATTTTGCAGTAACTTTGGCCATTACACTAAACTATTTTTTGCAAAATTTCAGACACCCAGCTTCATCAGGTGTAGTGTAAAGCTCGTATAAAAGAAGGAGTTGTATGTCAGCTACTCGAACCCTCTGCAGTAGACCAACCAATTTTTGCAGTAACTTTGGCCATTATACTAAACTACTTTTGGCAAAATTTCAGACACGCAGCTTCCATAGGTATAGAGTAATGCTCATATAAAATTAGAAGTTGTATGGCAGGTATTCGAACCCGTGGACCAAAATGGCTGAATTTAAAACTCGATTCCGTTTTTTGCATAAAAACGAATTTGTGAAAATTTCATAATCCTAGCTCCTTTACTTTTTGAGTTATCGTGATGACGGACGGACGGACTGACGGACGGACGGACGGGCATACATAGCTAAATCGATTTATTTTTCGATTCTGGCACGATCCATACACTTGAGTCTATATCTACCCCCCCTCCTTCTCTGCGTCAGAAACGTAATGGCAAATTTATTATACCCTTGGACTATATAGTCATACGGGTATAAAAATTTCATTAGAAAAAGCATTATAAGACTTGAGGCTGACACATCAAATAAAATTCTAGCAAATGAGTTCGAAATGTCCGTTCTAGAATTAGCACATTTTTCAATGTTCAAGTCTTATACTAATTTTTCAAAATCCACAGCATTCTTTTAAAACGGCATTCGTTCATTACAACGAATATTTTTCGTCACTTCATGGTCGTTTTAAGTGAAACGTACTGTATTTTGTTTTTGTTTTGCTAAAAACAAATTTAAATGATTTGTTACCTAGGGCCTAAACCAAAATCAACGCGTACGGTGTATATTTCTAGAAAAATTTTGAAATAAATAGTTACGCACATGAATTTACATGTGATCAGCCGAAATTCGCACGTATTGGTACCTCGGATTTAAAAATGGACAAAGCGAAAAATAAAAAAGAAAATTTGTAATATTTTAGTAAAATATTTGTTTATTAAAAAAATACCTTATATTTAAAATAATTGAAAATACCTGTAACATATTGGCAGAAACATTAAGAAAAAAATGATTTGCTCCTTATGGATCAACCAAAATCAACGCGTACAGTTTTTGTCAAATTTAAAAATAAGTAAAATTTTTAATTTTTAAATTTGAGAAAGCGTATAAAAATATTGTAATTGTTTTTTCTTATGTTGCTACGATTAAGTTTTCAAAATAAAATATTTTAAAATAATAATGTTTAAAACATTCAAAATAATTGAAAATACCTAATAAGTTCGGAAAAAAGAACTACAAAATAATCTTCAACTTAAATTTACCAACAAGTAGGTACATGAATTTACATGAGAACAACCAAAATACGCGTAAGGCGATTTACTGTAACTCGGATTTTTAAAATTTACAAATTGACAAAATTTAAATATTGTTTTTGGTTTTTCTTATATTTCTAAGATTATCTTTTAAAAAAATATCTTATATTGAAAAAATTTAATATCCTATATGAAATTAAAAAAAAATTTTGTACTAAATTAAAACATTCAAGGAAATATTTTAAACGTCGGTGAAATCCGCGGCCTAGGGCGGCCCTGTCCCCCTAACAGGGGAGAGATCGCCAGCAGAGAATATAACGGTAACAACAACGGCAAAAGGACACAGGTAATACTTTTGCTTCAATAAACAGGAACGTCGAAACTTCTTTTCAAATCGTTAGGCAAAAACTTAGCGTCAGGGAGAAAAAGTTGCTCAGACAATGGAGGTAGGAGGGGAAGTCTTAGGAAACGATCGACGCTCTATTCAAACAGAAAAACACGAACGCAATGAAGAGCGGTGGGAGCAACCCGGAGGTACTCTCTGATGGCGCTAAAATGCCTAAGCTAGTGCCAAAGGTTGCCCCATCGCGTCTGGGAGTGCCAGTAGTACCAAGCACGTCAAGAGAGAAAGGTGTAGGCAGAAAGAGGCCTAGATCAGAGGATGACTCTACCCCGGTAGGGAAAAAGAAACCCCTCATCGACAAAAAGAGGATCTAAAGTTGGCCATCATCGACCATAATCGAATGGACGGCCAAATTGTAGAAGAGTCCAATAGGCCGATCAGATCAACTACCTATGAAGGAGACTGCGTGTCATCCTCATCAAGAGAAAAGGAGGTGACACACCTCCGGAAGAAGCGGAGGGTCGCTTTCTCGACTGGCTATAGAAGCCGACCTAGCTGACCTCGAAGCTAAACTGGTGTCTAATGGCAGGAAGGCTATAAAGATCGCACAAGCCAACCTGCACCGAAGCATCTCTGCTACAGAGATAGTAGCAGAAAGGATGCTAAGGGAAAACTTAGCCGTGGCTCTGATCCAAGAACCGAGCACGGCCAATGATCATCCTACAGGATGAAGTAGGAAACACTAAGTGTTTTTATAAGACAAATAACACACCCACCCACCTTTATTAACAAAATTCGCAGGGACGTTATAGATATAAGCTTAGCTGACAATGGACTAAACAAATCCATTAAAAATGGGCATATTTCGAATGCAATATCCTTTTCGGATCATCGCCATATAAGAATGGATCTTGAAATAAAGGTCACAAACGAACAACGTTTTAGAAATTCAAGAAAAACAGATTGAAATGAATATAGATCTGCTCTTAGAAATACACTTAGAACCACGAACAGATTTCCCACCCAATAACCTCACGCGGGGACATAGACAAAGAAGTCGAGAATATTACTTCGGTGATGCGAGTTGCATTTGAAAAGGCATGCCCTGAAACAAGGCTGTCAAAAAAATTCAAACACAGATGGATGAATAGCAACCTGATGGAAATCAGAAGCTATACGCGAAGACTATTTAATAAAGCCATGAACACCAATACAGAAGCTCACTGGCTAGAATACTGCGAAGAAATACAAATCAGAATGCAGATCTGCGAAACGTAAGCTCTGGAGAGATTATACAGAGCAAATAGAAAAGACCAGTGAAGACTCAAGACTTGGGAAAATACTGTCTAAAGGCCACTCACAAGCAGAACTGATTGAAAGGAAAAACGGAACCACGTCTTTTACAATGGAAGAATCTCTAGATATCCTTATGACAAAGAACTTCCCTGAGGATGAACTAGATAGTGAGACCTCACATGAAGAAATGACAAACACGAACTTAAATAACAGATCAGTACTGAATCTCGAACAAAATATTGATCTACTGACAACAGATAAAAAGGTCACCTGGGCACTGAATTCATTTGACTCAAATCACCAAGACCAGACAACCTTTACCCCAAACAGATTCAGGAAGGTATGCGACTCCTGAAGAGGAAAATCAGAGCAATCTATAAACGCTGCTTAAGATTAAGGTATGTGGAAAGGTACCGCGAATGTGGAAAGAATCGAGAGTAGTTTTCCTACCTAAACCAAATAAACTGAGCTATAATAAAGCTAACGCAATAGGCCAATAAGCCCAACATCATTCCTCCTGAAGGGAATAGAAAAGATAATAGAACTGGAAATAAGAAACCAGCTATATTAAGGGCAAATAGGTAGATACGGCCTTACATTAGGTCGTACAAATAATTGAAGAAGGTTTCAGAAAAGGGAAGGTATCACTCGGTTGTTTTATCGACATAGAGGCGGCGGCCTTCAATAATGTGAAATCCAAAAACGTAATCGACAACCTAAAAAGAAGAGGTATCGATGAAATGCTCATTGAATGGACTAAATGCTAACAGGGTGATAACATCAACCTATGGGTCAGCCACCAAAAGTGGTAGCAAGGGGAGGAATACTATCACCATTACTGTGGTTAATAGTTATTGATGAGCTACTACAGAAACTGGTAGTGGAGGGAAACAAAATAGTATGTTATGCAGACGATGTTGTAATAATAGTCACCGAAAAGGAGACAACAGAACAACACCCAAATTACAGGCTGCAATCCACAAAACAACGATATGGGCGGTCGAGAACGGTCTGAAACTTAACGCAAGTAGGACAGAAATATGCCTATTTAATAGGTAAAGAGAAGTGATCTATCCAAAAGCACCGAGAATAGGTAATGACGTGTTGGAATTTTCTAAGAAGTCAAATACCTTGGTATACAACTAGATGAGAAGCTCAGATGAGGCAAACATTTGAGCGAAAAGAAAGAAAAAGCGATAAGAGCCCTATGAGGTTGCAGAAATGCAGTCGGAAAAATCTGGGGCCCATCGCCAAAAATTATGAAGTGGATATACACGTGTGTTATAAGACCTATGATAACATACGGAGCGCTAGTAAAAAGAAGAGATATATTAAAATATTAACACAAGTCCAACACCACGGCTGCTTGGGAATAACTGGTTCATTGAAGCTATCTTGGACATAGAACCAATTGAAATAGAGGTAAAGCGAAGAGCAATAGATACCGCTCTACGACTTTACATGACAGTTAACTGGCTAAACAATGATAGTCAGTACGGACACAAAGAAATCATGACCCAAGCTAATAACTTAGGCGGTTTAATGAACTTAGCAACGAGCCCCCTATCAATCTGTGACGACATGATAGGGGAACTCTGGCTAGATGGTAAATTCGATACTGAAACGGAAACGGCCCGTATCAATACTAGAATGACACCAAATACGGTACATTTATACCGACGCGGCTAAAAATAGATAACCGCTGCGGTATAGGGATAGTATGTGACGAACCAGTTGTAAGGATTGCTAAACCACCAGCAACAGTACGTCAACTAGAAGCAACTGCTATAGAGAAAGCAGTGCAAGAATTTCAACGAAGACAGATTCGAGGCAAAATTATAAATATCTATACGGACTGCAAATCCATAATAAATATAATGGAGGGTAGTCTGCATAGGTTAAAGTCAACACTGAATTGCAGTTAAGACTGCACTGGACCCCGGCACACTCAGTTTTCCCTGACAATGAAAGAGCAGATGAAATAGTAGAGTGCTATAAGGGAACAAAGTGTGAAAACAGAACCGATTGGGCTCTCACACTCAGAGGTGAAACGGTTTACAAATGTCTGGGCTAAAACCCAGGCTAACGAACAATGGTTAAACTCCACCGAATAAACTCATACAAAGAGTTTCTGGGGAGGAGTAAGTAGCAAGAAAACGAAAAAGATCCTAAAACTAAAAAGGGAGGATCTTAGACCAATGACAGGGATAAACACGGGCCACTATGTGTGAGGGAGACTCACTTCCCTCCTTTAAACAACAACAAACACAAATATTTTTCGATAAATTAAATAATGTATGCGCGTACCGATTTACGGATATTTAGTTTAATGTATTGACATACTGCCGTATAAAAATTGTACGTCGTATGTTTTAATTTAGGTAAATTTAGTCGCCGTTAATTAAAAGAAAAGTGTATTTTACATTTTAAACAATGTTTTTTTATTATAAAAAACTCTTTTTAGTTTTACTTTGACATAATGAACGAGTTTTATATAATACATGCGTTCCTTTTACCGAAAAGTGTTAGTGAAGAGTAGGTCGAAGTGGTTTGTAATTGGAAATCTAATTTTCGTTTCTGGAGTAAATAATTGTCAGATTAATTATCATACATATATTTTAAATTTTAAAACTACCTGTCGTTTGAGAAGTTATATATATTTAATATATTTAAATATTGAAAATTAAGTTAAAAACATTAAGGTTTATTGCAAAAATATAAAAAGACTATTTTTTAAAAGGAAAGAGTTAAGTGCTTATTGGTAATCAAATAAAAAATATATATATATATGATTTAACATAACCTAAGTGAAAATTCATCTATTATGAAAAATTTATTTAAAGCTATCTGTAGAGCTTGTGTGGTGTAGCTGGCAGTAGTTGAGAGTAAAAAAGAGTAGTTTACTCCTCATAAAGGAACGCAAGTAATAAAATTTGTTTGTTTGAAGAAACTTATAAGTCATGGCTCATGACAATGCATAGAAATATATTTTTGTCAACAAAAAACTTAAGAAAAAACAAACAAGTAAACTAGACAAATATGTATAAAGTAAAATAATGAATTCAGAACCATTTTTTGCATACATACATTTGTTTCATTTCGGATTTTATTATTGAAAAGTAGAACCTACTAGCCTATGTAGCTATTAAATTTAAAAATGGAGTAAGGGGAGAAAAAATTTATTAATTTTTAATTGATTAGTTATTTTTTTTAATATCTTTAAAATTAAAAATACAAAATACAAAATAATAGTTAAGTTGACAGAAGTCGAGATTTTTTTTAAAACACAATTTTAAGATTTATATATCTACAAAGATATTAAAAAAAAATAACTAATCAATTAAAAGATTGATAAATTTTTCCTCCCCTTATTCCATTTTTAAATTTAGGAGTTACATTGGCAAATAAGCACTACATTTCAATAATAAAATCTGAAATTTTTACTACAAATGTATGTACATATACAAAAAATGGTTCTGAATTCTTTACTTTACTTTATATTATACCTATTTGTCTAGGAGTAAACTACTCTTTTTACAGCTACACCACACCGCCTCTTGAAAAAAAGGAGATGAAAGGAGTAGATAATTAAATATTTATTTTATCTAAATTAAAGCATACGACGTACAATTTTTATACGGCAGTACGTCAATATGTCTATCTATATATCAGTGAATTGATACGCGCGTACACACAAAAATATTTATTTGAATGTTTTAATTTAGTACAAAAAATTTTATTAATAATAGGTATATTTTGAATTTTTTTCAATATAAGATATTTTTTAAAACATAATCTTAGAAATATAAGAAAAATCTAAAACCATTTGTCAATTTTTAAATTATAAAAATCCGATTACAGTACATCGCGTTATGCGTATTTTGGTTGCTCTCATGTAAATTTATGTACCTATTTATTTGTAATTTTTTTGACAGAAATTATACCTCAACTTTTATTTAAGTTGAAGATTATTTTTTTGTTTTTTTTGCAAACATATTATAGGTATTTTCAATTATTTTGAATGTATGTTATTTTTAAAAAAAAATATTCTTTTAAAATATTTTATTTTTAAAATTTAATCGTAGCAACATAAGGAAAAAAAAATTACAATATTTTTATACGCTTTGTCAATTTTAAAATTTTAAAACTCCGAGGTACAGTACGTCGCGCATGCCGTCATGTAAATTTATTTACATAACAACTTATTTTAAAATTTTTTGACAGAAACTGAACGCCGTACATGCTGAATTTGGTTGATCCATAAGTAACAAATCATTTTTCTTAAGAAATTGAACAGAGTTCGTTATAAATGAAAACTACTGTATAAACCAAATGTATTGCTTTCATTTCGAACAGAACTCATTTTTTTCACTGGAATTTTAGAGAGATAAAGAAAAAAAAACAAAAAAAAATTTTAAAAAAGTTTCAATCTCCTTGTTCATTTAACATTTGAACTAAACAAAAAAAAGAAAGACATAAGTCGGCGCATATAATAGTTTGATTGAGCTGCGAGTTACAACCGAAAATGAATTACTTTTACCCAGAAAGTCGGCGCATAATATTAGAGTCATAAGCCTTAACTTTTAACAGCATGACCGTTAAATTCAAATTTACGTTAAATTAAAGACGGGTTTTCACCTGAAAAAACGCAATATTCTAAAAAAAATATCATTGTCCTATGAAAACAAAAAAAACCTTTCTTTTGGTTGTTGTTTCATTAAAATTGGTCTTATAGTTTACCCGGAAAAAGGATGTTTATATTTGTATGGGAAAAAATAAGCCGATTAAATATTATGATATAAATGACATAAAACGGTTTTTTATGTAAATTTAAAAGCACAAAAAGCTCGAGTTTCGAGCACAAGGCGATACTAGTTATATGTTACTTATACCATCTTCACTTTTCTTCTTAAAAAATTATTTTGTGTCTAAGCAAAACTTTTAATTGCTTCCGAATTGAAAAATTTTCTAAAAAATTTCATTAATTTTCATTAATTTCTCCGTTTCGACGAATTATAGTATAATAAATTTAAAATCCCAGTCGGCTACAAACATTATTTTTGCAGTTGTCAAATTTATATGTTTTGTAAAATATTTTCGTATCTAGTTAAGTTGATAGATAGAATAGATACAATCAAATGTTTTTTTTTTTCCTAATGTTTATTCAAAAAAATATTTTCTTGTATTTATATTTAGTAAAACTGATGAACATGGAAATTTTTTTTTACTCGAGATTGTAGCAATTTTAATTTTTGTGTTAGAAATTTGAGAAAATTTCAGAATCGTAGCTCCTCTAGTTTTTTAAGTTATCAAAAAACGGACTTACACTTCAGATCAATTTAATTTTCGATTTTGATCCGATCCATATATTAGAAAGAGTCAACTAAATTTGGTTGATTTTGGCTTATTTTAAATCAGCCAAAGAATCTGTAAAATGTCGCGTTTTTTTGCTACGTTTTGTGACGATTCAAATTAAAAGTCAAGACATCAAAATAGAAAAATATTAAAAATAAAAAAAAGGATGACAAGAGTTTTTTGTGGTTGGATGAGTATGAAGAATTTGATATTTTCACAAAAAAAAATGGTTTTTATATTTTATTGCTTCTTGAGAAGCTGATAATAATAATTTGAAAATTTTAAAATAATTTTGAGAATGAATGAAAATGAGAAAATTTGAAAATAAATTTTTTCATTCGAAAATATATAATGAAAAATTGGCTACGTTACGAAAAAAAAGTTTTAGTAATTCTAAATTCCCTCGTAGAAAATTATATTCGCAATGGCAACTTTGACGTTTGAATTAATTTTTTTTAAGTAAGAATGATGTTTATTGTTTTCAAATTTGTAGTAGGTGTAGGTATCTAATAATTTTTGAATATTATTTTAAGAAAAAAATATTTTAAGATTAATTAAATAAAAAATAGTAAGATATTTCATATCATTTCTTTAATATTTTGATCTAGTTCTTTCGTTATTTTACTCTTAAAAATTTTAATATATGAAATACGAATATGCTACGAATAAATATTTCTTTCGTAGATTTTTGCACTTTTCGTAGCGTTAAGTCTGAATTAAGAATTATTTTTTCGTAGATTATCTCCGTCGTAGCTGTACAAGGGACTTTAGAATAGGGGTGAAAATGTGTAACATTTGGAATTTTTGATAAAAAATTATTTCAATCTTCACAATACAAACATATATGTACCCTTATTGTGCAATGGTATCCACGCCTAGGCTTTTTCTTTAAAATTTTAAATGAAAAAGCTTAAAACCAATTTAAATGCAATAGCATTTGGCATCTGAAAATTTTTTGTTTTAAAAAAATGGTACATACCAACATTTAAGTTTAGGTACAAATTTTCATGTTTTAAAAAATAAATAATGAATTTCATAAATTTTAATTTCAGTTACTTGCAAATGTAAAGTAAAATAAAAATACCTTAATTAAGATTAAACTTATGTAAAGTTTTCCTGCAAAATACAGAAAAATTTTTCAGTTATAAAATATGAACAAGCGATGAAAAAAACCAAGGGTTTTTAAAAAAGCACATTTTCAAAATAATAGAGTGTTTCATACTGAGTATTTTATCGGAATATAATATTGAAGCTTCAATGTTAACGTTTAATTTAAGAAATATGTACGTTGGTGACTAAGTTACTACTTACTTATAGAAACAGTAAATTTTTTAATTTTTAAGTCCTAATAGCCCCTCTATGGGGAAGGTTGCCCAATTTCTCAAGAGTCTAATCCTCACAAGGAACTAAATTGTGAATTATACCAAAATTTGGAATTTTACTTAAAATTTTACTATTTAAGCAATAATGGTTAAAACTGAGAGACACTTTCTTAAATTTAAAGAACCGGTTTTAAATTTAAAAAAATCTTTTAACATATGTTAAAGTACAATGTTGGACTTTAAAATTTTGTATATTAACGAAAAAAAATTTGAACAGGTATTCAAGTTACAGGTGTTTAAAAATAACAAAATTTCAATTTTCAAGCCCTTATAGCTGCTAAACCGGGGGCTTGACAAAAAAAATTTTGATAACCGACTCCTACTAAGAGAGGAGTTAAAGTTGGATCTAAGGATCTAACTTTTCCTAAAATTTTAAGACCCTAACTTAAACCGTTTAGAAGATGTGGGGCCAAAAATTTTGCAAAAATTGAGTTTTGCATAATGGTAAATTTTAGCACCATATGGCAACCCTGTACATTTTAGTGATGTATTTTTGGAAAGCCTAAGAAATCAGCTCTCTTTTGCTTTTTTTAGATTGAAAATATAACTAACAGAACTCTTATTATACCAATTTAAATATAGGGCTTTTTTGGAATTTGCGGGGGCTGTAGCTTCGCCACCCTTCAAAATTAAGAAAAACCTTTGACACATGTTGTAATATAATTAAAGAGCTTTCATTTTGTAAATCACAAAAAAAAAAATTTGAACAGGTATTCAAATTACAGGTGTTTAAAAATTGCAAAATTTCAATTTTCGGGCCCTTATAGCTGCAAAACAGGGGACATGACAAAAAAAATTTGTTAACCGACCTCTACTTATTTCTGAGGATCTAACTACTCCCAAAATTTCAAGACCCTAGTTTGGCCCGTTTAGAAGATATGTCTAGCCAAAAATTTTGCAAAAATTGAGTTTTGCATAATAGTAAATTTTGGTAGCGTATGGCAACCCTAAAAATTTGTCTTTTAAAAATTTATAAAGTTTATTAAACCAGTTATCTTTTGCCGTTTTCAAATTGAAAATACACCTAATAGAACTCTTGTTAAAACAATTTGAATATAGGGATTTTTCCAAATTTGGGGGGCTGCAGCTCAATTATTTATTTTGTAATACCTACTCGTGGTTAAAAATTCTTTTCTCTATTTCAAACGATGTAAAAGTTGTTGTAAACATACGGACAGACTGACGGACGGACAGAGTGAAACTATATAGGCAGATTTTTACAAAATTTTTTGAAAATGTGCTAAAAATATGCTGATCAAACTTCTAATTTCAAGTAACCCAATGGGTATTTGAATAAGCGTATTAGTGTTTTTATTATAATAGCTGGGAGCTTAGTCATTGGTGTTACTGTGTTAGCATATTTTTAACAACAAAGCATACACATAAAAATATGCATACTTGTACCTATGTATATAAGCTTTACAGTAAAAAAAATAATTGAGAATATGAATAAATTGTTTACTTCTAAATTGTAATATTTTTAAATGAAAATAAAACTTTTGCTTTATGTAGATCATGTAGATATGTATATATATGTTTGTATTTATTTTTATGAAATAAAAATCATTTGTGAATAAAAATATTTTGGATTAATTTGTGACTGTGTTAGTAATTTAGATAAAGCAAAAAAAGTTGACCAAAATTTTTGTTCTACTTGATTACTCTATATTATATTACTCTATGATATTACATATTTAACTACAAAAAAATTAAATAATTAGTAATGTAAAATTATTTAATTAGCAACAACCCAGTTAATTTCTGCCCGAAAAATTTAATTTACGAAAAACGTTCTTGCTCGCCTTAAGTCCGAATTTTAGTGTTAGTTTATTAACATTAATATCAAAAAACTCAGACAGTGAGTTGGTGTCTACATCGCGTAGTAGGTTAAAACTTTCCGGAAACTGTGCTAAATTAAAAAGTATCATTTTTTATACTACAATATAGTTCTAAAATTTGCCTGGATTATCCCTAAGCAACATCCAAAATTTAAAAATATTTTTATTCTAAAACAAAAATAATAATAATAAAAAATTTCGGTTTAATTTTCTTTTTCCCAAAGAAATCTTGTAACTCAACCTTAATTGAAAGTAAGTGTATATATGTTTATAATTTATCAAAAAAAAATTAATATATATACATTTAATTCCAACAAGATTATTTAAAGAAAAATTAATAAGTATATAAATGTATAAATCTAAATATCCCAATATCCAAAAAAATATTAAAAGAAAAAAAAAGGTTAATTTTGTAATTAAACACAAAATAAAAAAATAAAAACAAATTAAATATTAACCAAAAATAAAAATATATTATTGGAAACAAGTATAAGTTTCAATTAAGAGTGAAATTAAAAAAGAAAATTTTAAATAGCGGTGTTAATTTGGATTAGATAGGAACAATTCGGACTTGATTGTTCAATTGAAGTAAATATTGAGCTTTTTAAACCATATATTTAAACTTACTAATAGCGAGTTCGGCATCGCTCTCCTTAAAAAATCTAACAACGCCAACGTTGTTTCCACGAATTTCAGCAAACCTTACTTCTCCGATATCACGGAATTTATCGCGCAAAGTTTGCCATGTACAACTTAAGGGAATCTAGAAATATATTATTTAATCAAATATTTCTTTTTTAAAAAAGAAAAGTATGACTCACATTCTTAATTACAATTGTATCTGATTTTCTTCCACCAATTTGGGTACTGGTTGCTCCATAGGAAGAAGAGAAATTACTTTTTTCCATCATACTATTGAATGATGATTCTGGTCGTGCGGGCTTATCGGTATTGTAAGTTGATCCACTTGTATTGTAGCCAGACGGTGTACTATAGCTACTGGATGAATAATTGTTTTGCATTGTAGATTCTGGAGCTGGTGGAATTGAATTTTCGGAAACCGAATTTGGTGCGTTCGCTGCCAATAACCCTAAATTTGATAAGCTTGATGCCAATAGCGGATTTGAAAGAACTGATAAGTTTTTTACACCATCTAGTGCATTTGAAAGTGCAGACAAATTAGGGGCTGATAATCCGCCAAGTACACCACTGCTTGATTGACCAGTAACAGCGGATAATATTGAAGCAGCTTGATTTAAAGATGAATTTTGCATTGGCATGTCCATTGAATTTGATTGCGACATATTGTTTTGTTTTTGCATATTCTGTTGATTCATGTTTGCCAAATTTCTGGCAACGTTTCGCAATGGTTCACCATTAGCTCCAAGACCCATACCAATGGCGTGTAAGCCTTCTGGTAATTTTATATTTTCTCCTTTGTCAGGTATGCGATCCAAACGTACTGTAATACGGCGATCATATAGTAATTGACGATCAAACATTGAAATAGCTTGTACTGCTTCAACTGGATGATCATATTCAATTACAGCAAACCCTCTACTATTGCCATCTTTATCCACTGCTAATTCAACACTTTGAATCTTTCCAGCTAATTTAAAAACTTCTTTCAATTTCTTTTTGTCTACCTTGTAATCAAGCTATAAATATATAAAATCCAATTAGTACATACCTTAAAAGGAAATCTTTTTTTTATAAATTAAAAATAAATGAGAAAAAATTAATACAATAAGGTTTTTAGAAATACAACCATCGCTAGAACAACATTGTAAGATACTGAAATAAAATTCGGCACCACAAAAAACGACAAAATTTAAAGAACCATTCTAACGAAATTAATAAAATTGTAAGTTGAAAAAATACATAATAATATAAGCACACTTATAGATGAAAAAAAGATTTTTTTGAAATGTTTATAGTTAAATTTCCAACCCAAGTCAAATATAATATATGTAGTTGAAAGTTTAAAACAATTATTTATTAGTGTTCCCATTACTTGCTTTTTGGAACCAACAGTATTTCTCTAAAAATTAAAAATTTCTCTTTTTGTAATTCTGAAATACATTATTGTTTTAATGGTTTTGAATTCAAAAGATTTTTTCCACTATTCATTATTTAAAACCAAAATAATTTACAAACAACTTTCAAAATATTTTCAAATTAAGTAGGTAAGTAAAATATAAAACAAATTTTTTTTAAAACCAAGTTCTTATGACAATAAAAGAATCCACCCATTTTAATTTTTTCTTTTGAACCAAAATTTCTATTTCTACTAAACTTTTCCTCAGGTGAAAATTTACATTCTAAGTAAAAATATCATTTATAAAATTAACAATCACTATATTTTTATACTCACATTGGCAACAAAAATTTTATAATGCAAAGGTCCATTTATTCCAAGATTATCCAGAAAAGATTTCGATAAGCCGTATGTATCATATGGCAGATTGTCATAATCATTTGAACCGTTGTCAAAACCCATGTTACGACCAGATCTAAATTTACGAACAAACATTTTTTTATACCTTTTTTTTTTTTTAATTTTTTGTTATTTTTGTCTTTTTATTCTTTTAACAGGTTGAAGTAAGATTTAATGCATGTCAGTCAACAAATTTTATTGGAAATATATATTTTAAAATAAAATAATGAATGAACAATCAATGAATTCGTATTTGTTCAAAACTTTTATTAGACAAAATGCTTCATTCTCACAGCAAAGATGACATACTATATAAACAAAAAGACCAACCAGCAAACATTAATTTGAAGTATAATTACATGGAAAATAAAAACTCATGGCATTTGGAAAAAAAAAACATTTTCAGGCTTCTTTTTAATATCACAATTTATGTATTCTCACTTTCCAATATTTATAATATGAGAATAAAAACAATTACAAAATATGTTTGATTTCAATTCGTGGGGAGAACAATATCAAATAAACTAAATCGAGAAAATTTCTAGAACCCAGGCTGATTGGTTCCTAAATAACAGAAATATATTTAAACTATAATAGACACCATTTAAGTTTTAGAAGCAAAATTTCAGTTAGCAATTTTGTAAAAAATAAACAATTTTATTTACAATTAGATGAAAGAGAAAAAAAGCATTCATCTAAAAAATTTCATATTTTACAAATTTTTAGTACTTGCATTCTAAATGCTAAAAGCTAGAAAATTTGATTGCTCAAACATATTATCTTTTCACGTTTATCAGAACCATATTAAATATTTTAATTGTTTATATTTGGTTCGTTTAATATTTATTTAAATGTTATTTAATCAATCGTATAAATGTATTATTTATCGTTTTTATAACACAAAAATATTTTCTTGAAATATCTTTCGTAAAAATTTCCTTACATCTTTTTATATTATTTTTCATTTCATACCATTAATACATTTTTTAAACAATAAATTTGAAGAAATTTTACCAATATCTAAAATAAATTTGCAATAAATAACCTAAGGTTGAAACAAATTTGAAGAAATATGATCAGAATATGATCTTTTGAATTCAACTATGATGTTATCCAATTTCTGACGCTCTTAAAACATTTCTGAAATTTATTTTCAATTATTTTTTATAACAGGTCAATAATTTTCTAGCACATTATAATGATAGATTTGAACTGGTTTTATTACTATAAAAATATCGTACCTGTCTTTATCTCTATGATCTCTCATCATATCTCCACCACCACCACGATGACCATCTTTTACAATTCGGCCATACTGATCACGTTTTTCTCCATGATCTTCTTTTACAACAATTTCTCTTCCCCCAATTTCATAACGATTCATAGCCTCTAAAGACTTTTGAACATGTTCAGGATCTTTAAATTCAATTATACCACATCCTCGTGGTTGGTTATTTTCATCTTTAAATAATTCAACATACTCAACGTTTCCAACCAATCTTCGGAATAAATCTTTTAATTCTTGCCATCTGTAATCATAAGGAATATTGGAAACATAAATTCTGCAATTCCTTCTTTCACGACTACGATCTCTAGAATTTCCCTCAGCATCAGAAAATCGAGTTCCACGACGACGATTGCCACGTTCTAGTCTATCATTCTCTTGTTGCTTGTCTTCGAAACTGTTATCCATAGATTGATTAACCTCCATTTTCGCGATTTAAAGAATTCTGAAAAAAAAAATTTAACATTTTACTCTTTAAGTTATTCAAATAATTTAATTAAAAATAAATTTAAGTGGAATTAAATTTCGTTAGACTTTTTTCACTTCCACGAAAAAATCAAATTAACATTTCCATAATTTCCAAAAACAAAATAGGATTTACGTTTGTTTTGTATATAATACACACAATGTATTACCTATGTAAATTACATACACATATTAATATCATACGAAAAATGCGCTTGCTTGAAATTTTTTTTGACGAATGCCGACATGATTTCCTGCGTCGGTTGTTTTATGAAGCGCGTTTTAATAAAACTTTTGTCTCCAAAATATGCATACACTAATTTCAAAAACTAAACAAAAAATTAATGTGTAATTTAAAAATTTCCGCAATAAAAACGTTTTATATAAGATAAAATTTAGTGTCAACCCACAACACAAGACGCAAATTTTTTTAAGAACATTAGATTAAATATCAAACTAATTTATAATTTTTATATGTATACCTACAAGTAATAGATATTTAAGTATGAATTTTATTAATTTTTATTCCTTTTAAACTGAATTAAAGTACTATTTCAAAATATACAGCTAACAACAATGGCCGCCTGCTACTTTTTTCAAAAACAATATTTTTGAAGAAGATCAACTAGACCACTACCACTTCACTTCTTTTATATAAAATGAAAACTATTGTATTGATTGAAATATCAAATCCAAATGAAATCAAATATAAAACATGTATGCAGTGTAAAATTACATACAGTAGCAACTATGTTGCCGAATGTTGCCAAAATATAATAAATTTTATAATAAAGCTGTTTACATAACTAACATGACAAGTTGTCACAACAATAAAGTCAATTTATACAAAAGCGTGAAGTTACCATCAAAAGTTTATGTTTTGTGTCGAATTAAAGTACAGTATACATTATCCGTTCAGTTGCCAGATGTAAGTGTAGTATTTATTAAATAGTAAATAATTACAAATAATAAACCGTCATCATTAAATTATTTAAACAGAAGAATAACAAACAATATGCAACTGACAACTAAACTGTTAAGTGTATAAAAGATCTGTAGTGTAGAAAGTTTTACTTATACTGATATCCACCAAAGTGCTAAAGCATAAATAGAATAAAAGAAAAGTTAGTGCAAGTAAATAAGACAAAACTTACGTTATTCCAGGAAAAAGGTCTGGTATTGTTAGATCCGTGATCCACAAAAATGTTAAAATGGCAGTAGAAACTGCCAAAATAGTGTATTCATATTCAGTTCACATATATCACGCATCGAGTGTGCAAATGGTTTAAAAACACGCGTGCACTTTTGCTTTTGGTGTTCTGTTTTCTGTTTGAACAAACAATTGAATGCAATTTTATTAAATTTTTTCTCTTTCTTGAACTTAAATTTAACTAAAATTTAATTTATTAAAACATTATTGTTGGAAAAAATAAGTTCATAAAATATAAGTTCAAATTTTAATAATATTGATGTGTACAACAACAAAAATTTATTAAAAAAAAAAAAACTGGTACCAGTGATTTTGTTTTTCTAATAAACTTTATCCACTATTTTTATTTATAATTTTTTGAAATTAACTTTTGTTACAAATTCAATTAATACTACTATTAATTTTGATAAACCAAAAAAAAAAAAAAATAGAATAAATTAACTTAAACACATTTGTAAAAAATACAACTGGGTGTCTGGCTGTGAGAGCCATTTAAACAGAGATTTTCTTTACAACATTGGATGCGATGGGAAAATTATTTTTTTTTTTAATTTTTTTATTTTAATTTTTTACTTTTATAATTAAACTTTAATTTATTTTTTTTTTCTCTCCATAAACAATTCAAATAATATAATTTTAATTTTTTTTTTTTTTTTAAGTTAATAATTTGAAAAAAATTTAATCACTGTTTAGATATTACATTATTAAACTTTTTTTTTCTTAACTTAGCTTAACTTTACATTTTAAAACAATTTTATTACATTTCAAATATTTATTTAAAATTCAACTAATTTAATGTATTATTTTACACTTTATTTATTTTAAAACTTTATTATGATTTTAGTTTATTTAATTTAAATAAGTTTGTATAATTAGCTTAGAATTTTAGTTGTTAACTATTTTTGATTTTTGTTTACATTGTAATTTGTCAAAACTTGAATATAGCAATGCACGCTAACTAACCATCCTTTTCTATCCCATACCCTACTTTAATAGCATATTGCATTTTTTTCATTTCTATTTTTCACTCTCATTTAAATTAATTAACTAATGCTGTAAATTTTTTATAATTTTTACATAGTATTCTTTCAATATATGTGGGATAAAGACACATAATGTTTTGATAAGGTTTGTGTCCGCACTAATTTAGTGGTGAATTTTGTAAGCAATCTCTGGGTACAATAAGGAATTAAAAACTGTTGTATTTGGATTTTCGTTTGTAAAGTTCTCCACCATTTTGGTGCTGGCGCTATTATTATTATTTTTATGTTTATTTTCTTGATCTCAATTTTTTCTCAATATACTCCTTTTTTTTATGCTTTAATTAATGTGTATGTTCGTATGTTCAATGTGTGATACTTGTTTTTTGAAATTTTAATATTTCAATTTGAATTAAATATATTTAAACTTTAATTTCAAATTATTTAAATTTTTTTCCCTCCCTTTTCGCTCGCAAGTTGTAGTCAATGGAGAATAATTTTTTATTACAATTTAGTAATATAAGAGGCTTAGCATGTAACTTCCATTCAGTTGAAGCCCATCTTAACTTAGAAAGAAGAGCTATACTTGCTTTAAGCGAGACAGAAGTTGTAGGTTATGATACTTATAATATCAACGGCTATACACTTGTTCCGATTTTCATCCCTCATCGAGGAGTCGCTTTATATATACATTCTAATGTTGCTTTCAGCACCCTTCATGATCTTAAGAGCTCCAACCCGATTTTCCATTATCTCTGGTTTAAACTCCGTGTTGAAAATGCTTCAATATTTTTCTGTTTTTTACACAGATCCCAAGCCAATGAGCTGGAAACTGCTGTGACCATTGAAGAACTATCCGACACTATCAAAAAAATTTTGGAAAAGAATCCCGAATGTGAGATAGTTGTCGCAGGTGATTTTAATGTCCACAACAAAACTCCATTATTCAAGTCACAATAGCTCGAAAGACAGGTTGAACTATTTTTAAACTTATCCCAACTTTCTCAATTTGTTAAGAGCCCAACTCGAATTCCAGACCAGGACGACCAAAATGAACATCTTTTGGACTTGTTCTTGACTTCAAACCCAGAAAAATACAATATTTCTGTTAGCTCACCAATTGGCGGCTCCGACCATTTCCATGTCAAATCCAGCTTCTCAATGGGTTCGTTGCCCAGTCGAAACTCTATTCTTAAAAGGCAAGTCTGGCACTAAAACCGGGCCGACTGGGTTGGTCCGAATAGCTTTTTGAGAGGTTTCGAGTGGTCAATGAGTTTCCATCATAGGTCCACTGACTTTGCTGATGTTAAGCAATTATGCTAGGAATGCAACTTTTTATTCCTAGCTCATACAAATCGGTAAAACTCCATTCCAAATCTTGGTTTAATGACATCTGCAGTAAAGTAATTCAATCCAAGAAAGAACATTTGTCATGTCAAAAGATCACCTGTGGATTGTACATTTTGATATGCCTCAGCGAAAAGCTCAACACCAGCATTTACTGTTCCGGTGAATCTGAGGTTGTTGCTCTAGATATTTCAAGGTATTTGACTGAGTATGGCATTCTGCTCTTTTGAACAAAAGTCGAGCTATTGGTCTTGGTATTCCTTTCTGTGAATGGATTGAGGTTTTTCTTTCGAATCGACGAATTCGTGGCCTTGTTTTATGTCTGGTACTTATGAAATAAACAATGGAGTCCCACAAGGCTCCGCCTTATCACAAACTCTTTTTTGACTTTTATCAACGACTTACTGTCCTCTACCCTTAATCCAATCCATAGCTTTACCGACGACAGCACTCTAGTGGCATCCTATAAAATCTAATGCCACACCTTCCACAATCAGTTCTAAAAGAAATATTATGGTTACTTTAATTAACCATGACTTAACCAAAATAGCTGATTGGGGTAAAAGTAATAGAGTTGTGTTTAATACTTCAAAAACTCAAAGCTGCCTGATTTCCTACAAGAGAACCCAATTCTGCGATTCCAAGGTGAAAATATTGAACAATCACATCGAAAAATCTAAGCATTTTAGGTTTGCAGCTTAATCAAAAAATACTGTGGAATGAGCATATTTTTGATATAGCCAAGAATGCTGCCAAATGTTTCGGTTTTCTGTCCCGGTGCAAAACATATTTCTCTCCTAAGGATGTGTCTAATATCTATTAAGCCTATATTCGACCAACCTATAGTAATTCCCACATTTGGGCGGGCGCATCCCAAACTTCTTTGAGTTACCTCGACAAAATTCAAAATCGTGCCTTACTTATAAGCGACCCTGTCGAGCAAGTAACTTTTACTCCTCTTAACTCTCGTCGAAATATTGGAGCGATTTCTCTGTTTTATAGACATCTCGTAGGTAATGACACTAGCTCTATTGAACTAAAGTCAATTATGCCTCCTCTTAAACAATTCCAACGTAACACCAGAGGAGCAGCAAGTGCTCATTTCTACACTGTGGAAACTTCAAGATGGTTTAAAACTGGTTATGGAAACTCATTTGTCGTGAGGACTGCTAAGATATGGAACATGCTTCCATCTAATGTGTTTCCTTCTTTTAATAATGTCCCATACTACAATTCGCAAAAATTCAAATTGACTCCTTTCAGATTCATTTCAAACCTACCTCCTAATTCCCCTCTAATATCCTATTTTCCTTACCTTTCCAACTAAACCTACATATTATGTATACGGGAATTCGTTCCTAGCGTTTAGTTAGCGCGTAAAAAAAGAAAAAAAAAAAAAAAAAATGGAAAATTGGAACCAAAATGAACAAAACAAAACGAGACACAAAAATTCGTTTGGATGTAATCCCATTCAATGAACAAATAGGCCAGACTAGTAGCAAATTAAATGTCAAAATTTTATGTTATGCGTTATACGATTTGCATACAACACAAGGATACTTAAGTCAGCTTATCATGCAACCGCAAATACAATATATTTATGGATCGCCGTCTTCTTTTTCTCTCTAATGTGTTTCCTATTAAGCCATTTCAAATAAAAAAAGGAACAAATGTTTTGGCTGATGTAAGATTAGTGATGTTTTGATTTCATAAATACTTATAAAAGTTATAGAATAGTTACTTTTAAAATTATTTACATAATTATTCTAACGTTAATGGCTATAATTTATCATTTGAAAACAAACAGCAACAGTACATAAAATTAATTGCATTAAATATTATGTGAATTATTTAATTTTTTTTTGTTTTTGAAGTATATAAGAAAATAAGAAAACCGAAGAGAAACTGTTAAGTTATATCTGGGCCAGCTACATTTTCAGAAATTAGAGTTGATGAGAAACCAATGATATTATTATAATCTTATCGTCTATAAAATAAAAAGCTTTAAACGAAAATGTTATACTCAAACTGAAACTGTAATAAAATAATACAACTGATTTTATATTTTTTTTTAATATAATAAAAACACAGTTTATTTTAACTTAACACTTTTTCTCTTCTAAATTTAAAAAAAATCGAATATTTCTTTTAGCGGGCAGATTTAAGTAGGAAACTAGGTAATACAAAATTAGCTGTTACTTAAAAAGTGGTTTAAATATTTTTGTTTATTGCCTTTCAAGTTAATATTATATCTATGGTTTGTAAAAAAATTAATGTACTCGTAATTAAAATATATGATATTAGAAAGAACAAGAAAAATAGATTTTGATATTAAAATTTTTTTTTTAACATTTGATTATGTTTACATCAAACAAATTCCAATTGGAAAGAAATTACAAACTCTGAGGATAAATTTTCTATAATTTTATTGATAATTTTAACAATCGAAATCCACTAAGGGCTCATCGTTAATTTAAACTATTATAATTCAGCGGGGTGGCACCGCGTATTGAGAGACAAAGGTACCTAATTCAGCGTATTAAATGTTAACGATGAAACATCTAGTACAATAAGAAACAGTTAAAACAAGATAATTCAGCTAGGTTTTCGAATGTTGAAATTCTCATTAGGCATTTTTTTTTTTTAAATCTGATATCGTGTTTTCGTTCTAGCTCTGAGCATTCAGAGCTTGTGTTTCTTTTATTTAAATCAGAGCGCAATTACAGCGTGCTCCACGTGCGAAACAGAACTCAGCTAAGAATGGCCGGAAACTGAACTCGAGTACGAAAGCTCAGATGGAGCAAACAATGTTGTAACGGAGTTAGACCATGGTAAACTAATTCGATTTATTAGTGGTATAGAGTGGCTCAACGAAACGAGGCGCTGTAGTAGAATACGAGAGACTTTGAGAACAGGGGTGTACAACGGGTCACGTGGTCCAGACGTGAGGAAGACTCACTTTCCGCAGGACAACACATAGGAGCACCCTTCAGGGCAGGACAGCACAAAATAAACGTCAAATACTTTTGGACTGCCTAGAACAATCTAGAACACAAAAACTAAACACTTTTTCGTACTTTTATCTCCTACATTTTCAGTTTTAAAATAATTGTATATCTATTTCATTAAATTTCCAGAAATTAAATTTTTGTTTTTTTTAATTTTGTAAAAATGTTTAATGTTTTAAAATATTTACCTGACGGACAGAACAGAAAAATACTTGTGAATAAATACATATACCTGAAAATTAAAAATATTGAATAAGAAATATATAGCAATAAATATCTTTATATCTAGCATATTTCTACACCCTACGGATACATCAGAAATCAAAAAGATTATAAACAATCTCAAAAATACTAATTCTTCGGGACCTGATGGAATAAACAATAAACATCTTAAATTTATAGCAGATATAATCGAACCGACACTTGTGATACTGATCAACTAAATGTTGGAAGCTGATATATTTCCAGAGTCCTGTAAACAGGCAACAACTATTCCATTATATAAGAGAGAAGGCAGAGACAACGTTAACAAATACAGATCTATCTCATTGATAAATAACCCACGAAAAATATGCGAAAAAATAATCAACGCAAGAATTAAGGAATTTATAATAAATTCAAGGGCTTTCGATGATAACCAATACGAGTTCCTGAAAAATTGTAACACAGAAATGACCACTACACAGGTCTTAAGATTCATCACAAAATAAATAGAGCAAGGTAACTACACAGCAGAAATATTCATCGATTTATAGAAAGCTTTGATACGGTAAATAATGAAATTTTATTAAATAAGATGGAGGAATTAGGCAGAAGAGGTATAGCTAATGCATTAATAAGAAATTATCTGTCGAACAAATGGATCAGAACAAAGATGGGCAAAAAATGGAATTCTTCACATCTAACGAGTCCTAGTTCTTTTTATTGCTCCTATTAACCGTTGGGGTACCACAAGGATTAGTCCTGGGCCTACTTTGTACCTATCTTCTTTACAGTGCTAAAAACAAAAATGAAGTAATCAACAGGGATTTAAAAATATATGATGAATGGTGACTGGGAAATAAACCTACATTAAATAGCCCCAGAACGAAATATATGATTTTCAACCCGTAGGAAGTGGAGGGCATTTCACCGAGAATCAAGATATTAAATGTGAACATGTGGTGATGTGGAAACTTGTATAATAAAATCGCGGTTAATAGGAGCAATAAAAAGAACTAGAATCAAACTTAATTTAAAAACAGCAAATCATATATTCAATTCCCATATCATGTCACACATACAATATAACATTGTCTGTTGGTCTACCTGTCCAACCTAGAAAATCAACAGGATTCACGTTCTCTTAAACCGGTCACTGAGAAGACTTTTCAATTACGCTTGGGACTTTAATACGGCAATGTTATACAAAGAAACATCAAAATTAACCATTTTCAATATAATAAAATTAGAAAAAGCTAAATATATATTTAAAATTCTGAATAACCTATACAAAACATCAATTATCCTACATCGGCATGCAGATACACTCTATAACACAAGATCGGCGAATGAACTCGTAACACCACAATCAACCTAATACTCATTCATCAGAAATAACCTACTATAAATCGGCTGTAAGAATTTTCAACGAGTTACCAGATGACATTAAAAACCAATCACTAACACATAAATTCATAAAAAAACACTTACATTTACTAAATAGTACTGATGTTATTATTATAAATTCTGTTATAATAAATAATAAAAATAAAATCTTTTATTTTTTCCATTAAAAATTCTTTAGTATTTACTATTTATAGAAAAATAGTTATAAATGCATAACACAAAACATGTTGTGTTTATTTTTCAATTTCCATGTCTCCAAGTGCAACAATATTTTCGTCACCTGTATTGTGAATGTCTGTTTCTTAAATTAAAAAAAAAATAAAAATCATAAAAACATATTTCAAAATTTTATATTTCATTCAACACCCTATACATTTTTTTTCCAGAACTAAAATTTTATTTTCTAAAATAATATTTTTTTTTCTTTTTTATTTGAATTTTGGTTTTGAACTTATTTTTAAACGATTTCGATTTTTAACTATTAGATAAATGTACATCACTTTTCAACACCTTATTATAAAATGAAAAAATTTTCAAATCAGTGCGCAAATCATGTTTATGTATGAACAAATTGCGTATGGTCGAGATCGGACATGGGTTCGGACCTAGAACTTTTCGATCGAATTTAGGCCAAAAAAGCATAATTCCGAAACCAATGAAGATATAACCTCCAAGTTTGGAATCAGGCTGTCTTTTGCTATTGCCTTAGTGTCATCGAAATTTGAAACTAATTGGAGTAGTGGAGTAGGGGACCATCCACACAGTTCCGAAGATCTTAAAGCATATTATCGAAAATAATATAATAGTAACTTTAAACAAATGTAGAAGCTTCAAATTTGGGTGTTCTTTTTTATTTCCTACGTGTTCCCCTTGTCTATGATCAATTGGAGTGGTGGTTTAGGTATCTCTCTTAGACATCCCAAGGTTCTAAAGCTTATCATCGAAATTAAAAAAACTAGTAACTTAAAATTAATATAGAACGTTTCAATTGTGTACAAGGGTTAACTGGTACTAAGAGCATTGCGGGGACTGTATAAGCGCGAAATCGAATCATGGTTTCGGGTTCTGGAAACTTTGAAAAGTTCAAGAGCTAGCGAACATATATTTAAAAGACACCATGAAATTAATTTTACAACTGAAGTATCGTACACAATTTTTTAATTATATATTACCTATGGTAATAATTCAATAAAATAAAGATATGATATAACAAAAATTAAAAAAAAAAAATTTCGTCGTTTAATAAAAAAATATTTTGATTTAATTTATAAAATATAATAGATAATATGTTTTATAGTAAAATATTAGCCTTTTAAAAATATAAAGGTGTTAAATAAGAACGGAAATAGGAAATAGTGTATCATATTTGAAGTTTTTATCTTTAATAATTTCGAATATATTATGCTTTAAGATCTTGGAAGTAGTGGGTATGATACGCAAGCCTCTATTTCAATTCATCCAAAATTTCACATACACAAAATAAATAAGAAGATACACCTGTGCTTCAAATAGAATGTTCTATCTTCTTTGGTTTCGTAATTATACTCGTTTGACCGCAATTCGATCGAAAGCTTTTAGAATCTAAACTCATTGTCCGATCTCGACCAGAACCAATACCCGCGGTGCGCTCATTACTAGCAACCTAGAGTTTAAATTTCTTCAAAAAAGCGTCATTAGTTTTTGAGTTATGTTTTTTTTAAGATATATGTTTGTTAGCCCTTGAACTTTTCATTAGAATTTTTCATAAAAATAAAAACTTTTATGTAAATCTTAAAATAAATAATAAACACACTAATTATCAAACACTATAGTTATCCCTCTCACTCTTATTCAGTCAGCTATTCATCTAGTTGCATTTCAATTTGTTATATATACATATATTGATTAATATTTAAAATTAATGTAAATAGATCCAGTGAATATTTAACTTTAATTCTCAGCGAATATCAAACGATAAATTTAAAATAAAGTTTTTCTCAAACTTTGTCTGAAAAAATCTAAATTTAAAATTATAAATTTTTTTTCTTTATATATATATATTTTTTTTTCTCTTTAAGTATTTTATATAAACTATTAATAAATGTAAATTTTACGATTATTTTTTTTTCACTTTTCGATAATATG
>OY720442.1:66387217-66613400 GCA_963082915.1 Dolichopus griseipennis
TTTTTACATAGATTATGTCGCCTATTGAATAATTTTTTACTGGTTGCTTTTTCTTATTGTGATAACTTAGACCTGTTTCTTGTTTTTCTTTTAATTTTTCAGAATTTTCTACGCGTAATTTGTCTAATTGTTGGGGATCAGTGGTGACACGCCTGCCAAAGAAAACTTCTATTGGTTTTTTTCCCGTTGTAGAGTGTATTGAACAATTATATGCACACACTGATTGGTCGAGTTAATGCATCTCATAATTTCGCTAAGGGTAGAGTGGAATCTCTCCACTTGACCGTTAACGGAGCTGGAATAAGGTGGTGTAGTAAATGTTTCGATTCCTAACTGGTCTTTCAACATAAAGTTTATGGTGGCGGAATTAAAAGATTTTTCATTATCCATTACGACGAATTTTGGTATACAGAATGCGTAAAGAATTTGTCTTAGAGGTTCTTTTATGTGTTCTATTGCTTTTGATTTGAGTATTTTACATTGTACGTATTTTGAAAATTTATCTAATGCTGTAAGGACTAATTTACTTTCCGTAGAATAAATGTCAATGTAGATGATTTGTCCTGGGTATTCGGGTATTGGTGTTGCTTTCAACTCAGGATTTTCGGGATGTTTATCATATTTTTGTTCTTTACAAACAATCTTTCTTTAATAATTTCTTCGTCTTGTCTTTGTTCGTTTGTTAAGTCCTCAACTTTCGCCTGTGGGAATCGAACTTTAAATCTATTAAAATGTAGGGGGTAAATTTCCTGTATTTTTCCCATTATGAATTCATTTTTAAATAAACGGTTTATTACTGAGGGATTAAGATTTTTAAAGCGGAATTTAATTCTTGTTCAGAATAATCTGGTTGGAAAAATATATGTCTATGAAATTTGGGAAATAGAATTTTGAATTGGTAGCTTCTTTCATCACCTGTTAACATCCAAATTTAATTTTTAAAAACGTTTATTGGTGATTCAACCGCAGGAATTAGATTGTGTGACGAACTCTCGTCGCTATGTATTGTTGTAGTAACGGAATTGATTTGGCTGTTTTGTGGTCACTACATTAGCATTAGCTTTTCCAGGTTTGTAAATCAAATCATAATTATATTCTTCCAGAATCGCTTTTCAGCGTTTCATCTTGGAATTATTATTTTTGTTGCTGAGGCCGTTTTTTTAGCCCAAATGTTAGTCTGAGGAACTCAAATTTTCCGTTGTTAATGGAAAATGCTGTTTTTTCCACATCTGATTTCTTTAGTGGTATTTGGTGGAAACCACTTTTTAAGTGGATAATCGTAAAGTACTTATTTTTTCCTAATTGAGAAAGTACTTCGTTGATTTCCGGTATGGGGTATCGATCTGCTATTGTTACCTCATTTAACTTTCGGTAATCAATTACCATCCGATATTTTTTTTCTCCACTTTGATCCATTTTTTTAGGTACAACCCACACGGGCGAATTATAAGAAGATCTGGAAGGTCGTATAATTCCGTTTCAAAATTATATTTCGCGCTTGTTTTCTTTTTATAGGATTATTTTCTATTTATTGATTTTACTATTACTCATAATTAATAAATTGATGAAATAACTAAATTATAATATTATCATTTATTTTTATATATATTTTTAATAATAATTTAATTTTAATTCGTTTTGAAATCTTTATTTTTAATATTTTTATTTAACAACAAATTTTGAAATAACAAAAATATTTTAAGAACAAATTTTAATATAAAGTGCTAATCTTAATTTGAAAACAAAAAAAAAAAAACAAAAAACAAAACATTTTTTTTCATTTGTTTAAAAACTTTCATAAATTGAAAATTAGTTATTTTATAATAATTTTTAATTGTTGAAGATAATATTTTAGTTTAGCTCACTTAAGTTCGCTTAATATTGATTAAATATTAAGTAACTGAAATTTTGTTTTACTTAAAAAAACTGACTTATACTTATATTTACCGTTACAAAGAAAAAAAACAAACACTAACTAAAATGAATCAAAATAAATGCAGTGCCGTACACTATACTATCACAGATTTCAGAACAGTCTTTAAGTGTAAAAGAAATTACAATAGTAAAAGAAAATTTCATGGGGTTTACTTTAATGCCCCTAGGGGCTAGTAAACATGCAACTCATTTTTTCGCATCATTTTGTTTGCGATAGTTGCTAAGATTTGAAACAGCCTATTCAAATACTAAAAGACGAACTTATCCATTCATGCTTAGGGTTAACAATATCCTGAAACAGGTAATACCAATAAAAATTGAAATAATAAAAATAAAAATATTGTTAGTACTAGTAAAAATAAAAATAAACAAGTGAGGGGAAAAAACCAAGGGTTTTTAAAAAGCACATTTTCAAAATTATATACGGTTTCTTACTGAGTATTTTATCATTTATTTTTATAAAAATATATATATTTTGTTATTTCATTAATAATTAATTATATGACTAATAGTAAATTACTTAGAATATAACCCGAATGCACTCAAGAAAACCTGTTAATAAGTGCAAAATATAATGTTGGAGCTTCAATGTTAACGTTTAATTTTGGAAAAACTTACACTGGTAAATAAGTTACTGTTTTATAAGAATATAAGAGTTTTAATTTTGAAGACCTAGTAGCCCTTCAATGGGGAAGGTTCCCAAATTTTTGCTTAGCAAACTTATGATGGATCTGCTCACCCCCCTCCTGTTTTCACTCTTCCATTTTTTTCCGGTTCTAGGAAATCAATTTTGAACTCCAACAAAATTTGGAATTTTACCTAGAATATTATTATCAAACCAAAAATGGTTAAGACTAAGAAACAATTTCTTCAATTTAAAGAGACCCTTTCAAATTTAAGAAAAACCTTTAACGTATGTTGAAAAATAATGCTGCAGCTATAAATTTTGCATATTTGTAAAAAAAAATTTGAACAGGTGTTAAAGTTACAGGTGGTTGAAAATATCAAAATTTCAATTTTCGAGCCCTTATAGCTCCTAAACAGGGGGCGTGACAAAAAAATTTTGTTAACCGACTCCTACTAATTTTAAAGGACCTAACTTCCCCCAAAATTTCAAGACCCTAGGTTGAACCGTTTAGTAAAGCCTATAAAAACAGCTATCTTTTGCCGTTTTCAGATTAAAAATACACTTAAAGAAACTCTTGTTATAACAATTTAAAAATAGGGCTTTTTCCAACTTTGGGGGGCTGTAGCTCCGTAACGAGTAGGGCTACAGAAAAAAATTCTTCTACGAAATTAATTGTTTTGTAATATCTACCCGTGGTTAAAATTTCTTTACTCTATTTCAAATGGTGTAAAAGTTTTTGTAAACATACGGACGGACGGACAAAGTCAAAATTAAGAAAAACCGTTGACACTTATTGAAACTTTCGTTTTGGAACTTTCAATTTTGTATACAAATAAAAAAAAATTTTGACTGGTATTCAAGTTATAGGTGTTTAAAAGCTAAATTTTTAGCAAAATTTCAATTTTCGACCCCTTACAGCTCCTAAAGAGGGGGCGTGACAAAAAAATTTTGTTAACTGACTCAAAATTTCAAGTTTCTAGATTTTGCCGTTCCGAAGTTATGAGGGACCAAAAATTTTGTAAAACTTAGTTTTGAATAACGGTAAATTTTAGTACCGTATGGTAACCCTATACAAATGGTTTTTAAAAATTTGTAAAGCTTATAAGAACAGCTGTCTGTTACCGTTTTCAGGTTGGAAATATACCTTATAGAACTCTAATTATAACTGTTTAAATATGGGGCTTTTTTCGACTTTGTGGGGCTGTAGCTCCGTAACGGGGGGGGGGCTACAAAAAAAAGTTTTAACATTAAATTATTTTTATTGAAATACCTACCCATTTCTGATATTTTTTAGTCAATCGAAGGTAAAAAGGGACGGATGGACGGACGGACGGACAGAGTGAAGGTATATAGGCACATTTTTACAAAATTTTTTGAAAATGTGCTAAAAAGTAATAAAATTAGTAAAAATTAAACCGATAAAAATATTAATAGTAACATAGTTAAAATTTGATCAAGATAGCTCCATTATTTTTTGAGTTATCGTGCCTAAGGACGGGCGGACATGGCTATATCAACTCAGCAGGTCACGCTGATCACAAATATACTTTTCCATATCTAGCTCGCTTCCTTTAGGTAATTACAAACACCATACCAAAGTTAATATACCCCTTTACCTATTCTATAGGTGTAGGGTATAAAAAGTATAAAGAAAAAAAAATTGCAATTTAAAATATTTATAAATATTATATAATAATAAAGATAGAAACTTCAAATTTGATACACTATTTCCTATTTCCGTTCTTATTTAACACTTTTATATTTTTAAAAGGCTGAGAATTTTACTTTAAAACAGATTATGTATTATATTTTATAAATTAAAAACAAAATATTTTTTTAATAAGCGATGAAATTTTATTTTTTTTTTATTTTTATTATATCATATCTATATTTTATAGAATTATTACTATAGGTCATATATAATTAAGAAATTGTGTACAATACTTAAGTTGTAAATTTTATTTTCATATTTAAATGAATTATGTGAAAAGTTCTAAATTTGTCCTTGTATTTTAGAAATACATTTATTGCATATTTTGATTTTTAAATTTTGTGATAAAAAGCTAATGAAAGCATTAATGCTTTTAATTAACATTAAAAACCATCAAATTATATAAACTTTTATATTTACATCCTTACAAATTAATATCTCTTTCGAATAACTTTGAGTTTAATTATATAAAACATTAAAAAATAAATAAAATAAGAGAATAAGTTTGAAAATTATATAAAATTGAAATAATTATGAAGGGTACTAAATCATTTACTGTTAAATACATTACACTACAGCTAAAATCGTGAAAAGAAGTAATTGCTACATGTGTGTAAAATTTTATTAAATTGGATAAAAAGTTTGCAATATGTAATTTTGTAATTTCATTTTACGAATCCATTTATTTAAATTTTATTTGTTGTTTAATATTTTTAAATAAAATAAATTAGTAAGAATTTTTAATATTTTTGAAATGATAAAATAATAAGAAAATGTTTTTAGTAATATAAAGTTAATTTCGTTAGCTACTAAATTTCGTTATACTAATAAAAGCTTTTATGGTCTTAAAATGACTTCTGAAATTTTCATTAAATTTGAACCAGGTGTAGGGTATTTCTAAGTCGGTTGCACGGACTGACTGTTTCTTTACTTTTTATTATTTTCGTTAAACCAATCCTTGAATATTCAAGTTAAGTTTGTTCTCCGTATCGTGATATTGATATTTCTCATATTGAATCAGTTCAAAAGAGGCTTTTAAGGCTTGCATTGCGCAATTTACTATGGTATGTCTATGGACTGATCCAATCCGTCTTCCACTTTATGAAGCTAGACTCTCTCTGATTTTCTTTCATTTCTTTACAGTCACTCCGTTTAGTGCTGGACGTTTTGTTCGGACGTTTGTTCAGCAAATAACGAGCGAATATAATTATCTTATCTTATCGTGAACAAATGAGATTTAGGGATAATCCGAGCAATTTAAGAACTGTAGAACTCTTTTATATAGCATACCATTCGATAGTTTACGGGAAGTTTGAACCTCTTTCGCGAATGCTAAGAGAGACCAACTCATTTTCTGAGCTTTTCGATATTAATGTTAAGAAACTAACACTAAAAACCAGACTTTACGAGAGCATGGACGTTAAAAGTGGTTTGGGTACAAGTTAATTGATAACCTACCTAATCTAAAACCTAACATCCGCATGTTTTTTTTTTTTTTTTTTCCTTTTTCTTAAATTACGAGTATCAATTGTAGTTTACTGCTTAACATTTTAAGACTTGTTTTATTTAAACTTAATATTTTTTATTTTAATTAACATTTTGTTTTTCATTTACTAACCTCTTAAATCCTGTAAATGATAACCTAATCAGTTAGTGATAGTTCTCTAAATGAACATACAACTGAAGCTTGTATTAAGCTAAATGTCTGATAGAATTAAATATATACGATTAAATATTTATGTATTTTTATCCTATGGCGTCTGGACCCACACTTAGATGATTTTTCGAGGTCTTGATTACCATTTTACTTTACTCATTAGTATTTCAAGACCTACGGCTGCATTTAATCTCTTACATTCTGGTGAGATTTATTGATCTGGCCGAACAATTATGTGATGTATTCTTCCCACCTCTTTAGTCTATCCTTGTTTATGTAAAGCGAATAATTTGTTTTGGTTATTTTAAGCCCTTTATTTTTTTGCATTTATTTTCCGCCATTTTGATTTGAGCCTTTTTGAATTTATTAACTCATTGCGCGCTTTTATTAGAGAATTTTTAAAAGGATTCCATTTGTCTTGTGATAATATAATGCGATTTTCATTTTCAGATTTTTCATCATTTAGATTTTTTTTGTACCCGTGCATACAAATAATTTACTATGCTGTTTATTGACTCCAACTCCAATGTAATAAAAACTCTAAAAAATACTAAATTTAATTTATTGAGCTTATGTGACTTTGTTATTTTCTTTAGTTTGATGAGTACTTTGGCAATTACTGAATTACGAACAGAAGAGATTTCTGCAATCGGGAATGTTTTAACTGCTTTTACGAAATTTTTATATGTTGATTTGGTTTCTTATGATTCCAGGTGTATAGTCTGCAGTTTGGTAATTTGAATCAAGTATTCGTTATCAAAAGATCGTTGTTTTTACTAAATTCGCCTAATTTTTTTTTTCTGCTATTTCGTTCTCCAAGACCGAAGTTGCCCACTAAGGTATCAAATGGCCATTTTCGAACCTTAGCATTGAAATCGCCTTCAACAAAAGTGACATCTTCCAAACTTGTTAAACTAATAACTTCCTCTAGCTCGTTGAAAAATGTATCGTGTATTTGATTATCGCCATTCGCAGTTGGCTCGTACATTTGTACTGAATTTATAAATCGTTTGGCACTTTTTAGATGCAATTGTATTATTCTGTTGGATTTCGTTATTATAGTAGGAATAGAATTTTTTTTTACCATAAAGCCTTTTTTCTGTGATGCTCTGAGTCATTTGAATCTAAGTAGGTATATGAATATATTGTCTTTTAGTGTAAACTCGCCGTTACCCTTCAAGTGAGCTTCGATTATCCGAGAGTATCTATGTTCAGTCTATTAGCAATAATTACTAAGTTTTCTAATTTATCCGCTTCAACCAGACTGCGCACATTATTTACTTTGATTGACGTTTTATTGTTAATTCTGTTAATATTTAATAATGTTTTCCCTGGAAAATTTATTTTTAGGTACTTTTCCGTTTCCTTCTTCATTTTGTTTTTAACTTATCTTTTTATATCTTATTTTCTTTCGTTTGTCGTACTGTGAATATAGAAAGCAAAAGAGCTATTAGTGTTGAATCTTTTGGTTCTACGAGCTGCTTCAGCAGATTCTAAATGTTTCAACTTATCTGCTTCGTTCTCCGAGCTGAATTCCTTTAAATCGATTTTTTTACCATCTACGATTAAATTATTTACTTGGATTGTTACTTTTTTTCCCTTCTTCTTCAAATTTTTATACCCTACACCTATGGAATAAGTAAAGGGGCATATCAACTTTGGTATGGTGTTTGTAACCACCTGAAGGAAGCGAGCTAAATATGGAAGTAGATATATTTGTGATCAGCGAGACCTCTTGAGTCGATTTAGCCATATCCGCCCGTCTGTCCGTCCGTAGGCACGATAACTCAAAAACTAAAGGAGCTATCTTGATGAAATTTTAACTGTAGGTTACTAGTACTGAAAATACGGCGGGATTTTATATGGGCAAGATCAGCCCATGGATTCGGACTCTGGACCTTTTGACCGGTCCAAGAGCTAAATAACATATATCAAAAATCATGATAACTCAATAGCTAATGACGCTATCTTGATGAAATTTTAATTGTATGTTACTAACACTGAAAGTACGGCGGGGATTGCAAATCTTCGGATTCTGAACCTTTTGATGGGTCTAAGGGCTAAAGAACATATATAAAAACACACGATAACTCAAAAACTAATGCCGATATTTTGATGAAATGTAAACTTCAGTGTACTTGTGATGAACACACCGCGGGTATTACTTATGGTCAAAATCGGACAATGGGTTCGGATGCTAGAAGTTTTTGATCGAGGCCAAACGAGCCTAATTTCGAAACCAATCAAGATAGAACTTTAAAATTTTAGGCACAGATGTATCTTCTTATTTTTTTTTTGTCCCTGAAATTTGAGACCAATTTGAGCTGGTTTCGCCCATATGCAGTCCGTGCTGTACTTTAAATACTAGTTAACCCTTGTACACAAGTGGAACGTTCTATAATAATTTTAAGTTACTATTTTTAGTAATTTCGATTATAAGCTTTTAAACCTTGGGAGGTCTAAGAGTTGTACTGAACCACCTCTCCAATTGATCCCAAATTAAGGGAACACGCAAGAGATAGTAAAGAACATCCTTGTGGCAAATTGGAAGCTTCTACATTTTTTCAAGTTACTATCTTTATTAATTTCGAAAATATGCTTTAAGATCTTCGGAGATGTGTGCCTGGTCCTCAACCCTAAGGAAATAGAAAGAGATACCCTGATACCAAATTTGGAGGTTCTATCTTCATTGGTTTCGGAATTAAGCTCGTTTGGCCTAAATTCAATCAAAAAGTTCTAGGTTCCGAACCCATGATCCAATATCGACCTTATCCTATATCCGCCATAGTCTCATAACTAGTAACCTACAGCACAAATTTGATTAGGGTAGCGTCATTAGTTGTTGAGTTACCATGATTTTTTATATATGTTCGTTAGCCCTTGGACCGATTAAAAGACCCAGAATCCGAACCCGTGGACCGATTTCGGACGGACGGACATGCCTATATCGACTAAGGAGGTCACGCTGATCACAAATATATATACTTTTCCACATTTAGCTCGCTTCCTTTAGGTGGTTACAAACACCATACCAAAGTTAATATACCCCTTTACCTATTCTATATTCTATAAAAATAACAGTCAATTCGAAAAAAGATTTTTTCACCTAAATTGTCAGCTGCACATATAAAAGTATGCGAAATAATGGAATTAGCAAAAACAACAAATTGAATCTTCAATATCAAAGTCAGCATTACGAAACCACAAACCGCATATTTAAAACTGTTTACTATATTGTAAAAAACAACCGTCCATTCAATGATTTACCAAATATAATTGATCTTCAAGAAGCAAATGGGATTTAAATTGGACTTATATTACAATCCGATCACTCATGCTCAGAAACAGCTTTGCATATTGCTGATGAAATGAAGGAAAAGTTGGTTAATTATATTTTAGAAAATGATTCAGAAATAGGTATTCTAATCGAAGAGTCAACCACAACAAGCAATAAGTGTGCTTTGACTGTATGCTTGCGGGTAAAAATGCCAGAATCATCTATCGTTAACAGTATTTTTTTGACTTAATAGAACTGGAAAATACTGCAGCTTCCACTATCACTGAGAAGCTTTTCGACTTGTTGCGAAGCCGTGGCTTCAATGACAATTTCTTGTTTAGAAACTGGATCTCGTTTGCATGTGGTGGTACTTCAAACATGATTGGAAGAAAAACAGGTGTTGCCAGTCGTATCTACAATAAGTTTTTAAATATTATTATTTGGCATTGTAGCAATCATCGCTTAGAGTTAGCTGTAAACGAGATTGTAAAACAGATATCCCCAGTTTGTCATGTGAAAAAATTTTTCGACAAACTTTACGCTTTATATAATTCTTCACCTAAAAATAAAAAACATCTAGAAAACGTTGCTAAGGAATTAGGAGTCAAACTAAAGTCCATTGGTCGCATTTTAGTCACAAGATGGGTTTCATCAAGCGCCAGATCTATTATGGCAGTCTGGAACAACTATGGGACTCTATATTCACACTTATTTGCAGCCTAAGCCGAAGTGAAAAACTAGATTAGCCTATGAAGGTGTGAAAAAAACCTTATGTGATAAGAATTATGTTCACAATATGGGACTTATGTTGGATGCCTTGTTAGAGCTTGAACAGCTTTCCAACCAAAAAATTGCAACCTAAAAATATTTCTTTGCCAGAAGTTCATAAATTAATTGTTTTAAAATATCATGTTTTTCAATCAATGACTAATAATCCCGGAGAGTATTATGAAATGTCCATTATGGCAATTGAAAAGCAGTACTTTAAAGGAGTTAAACTAGAAAATGGAGAAGTAACCAAAATTGACAGAAATGTATTTTTTAAAAACCTAAGTGAAAACATTTCATTAAGAATGTTCACGACAAGAGCATCACACATCTTCTAAAATCGAAGATAATTTAGAAATTTTTGATGAAACTGAGTGGCCTGAAGAAAAAACAGCAACATTTGGAGACCAACATATCAGAAAATTAGCTAGGCAGTTTAATTTATGTGAAAGCACTTCAGTACAAGGATTTAGACAATTTTATTTGGGTGAAAATGATAGTAATAGTAAAACAATACCAGAGGATTTAAAAAAAATAAAATCTTCAATTGACACAATTGTAATATCGACTGCGGAGTGTGAAAGATCCTACAATACCATGAATTTAATTCTGACAGATATTCGAAACACCTTAAAAATTGCCACAGTTTTCAGCTTGTTGTTCATAAAAATGGAAGGTCCTCCACTAAACACATGGAATCCATCTGAGTATGTAAAAACCTGGCTAAAAAAGGGAAAACGAGATGCAGATTGCATAAACTGTTGCAAAAAATTGTCAAAAAAGTTTGATGACAAAAATCAGCTTTGGAAATTACTTTAAATTCAAAAGATTTGACATAATATTAATATATTTAATAAAAAACATTTAAAAAAATTCTTTTTAAATTTTTCAGAATAGAAAAATCGAAGAACTTCACTTGCTGGTCTTACTTTTTTTGTCGAAAAACTTTTCTTTGGTAGTCTTACATTGTTAATCGAAGAACTTTACTTTGTTAATTCCTATTTTCGATAGCTTTTACGTATAATTTTCGATGCAATAATATGACGCATAAATAATAATAATATGTTACAAACTTTATAATATTTTAAAATAAAATTAAAATTTTTTTTTGTTATTGCTTAAGTACCTATAGAATAAAAATAAAAGAAGATATTTATTAATTACTAAAAAATATTTCTATTAGTAAAGTATACTTTAATTTTTGATATTTTTTTTTTAAAACCATCCCACCACTTTAATACCTCCACTTCGAGCACTGCCCGTATACTATATAGTCAAAGGGCCATTAGGTTTGTGACGCAGAGAAGGAGGAGGGAGGGGGGGGGTAGATATAGACTCAAGTGTATGGATCGGATCAGAATCGAAAAGTAAATAGATTAAGCTATGTATGTCTGTCCGTCCGCCTGTCCGCACGATAACTCAAAATCTAAAGGCGTCATCGCTATTTATTTAAACCCAGCCATTTTGGTCCATGGGTTCGGGTAGCTGTCATACAACTTTCTTTTTTTATATGAGTATTACTCTGTACCTATTACAGCTACGTGTCTGAAATTTTGCCAAAAGTTTCTGCAAAATTTGGTTGGTCTACTGAAGTGGGTTCGAGTAGCTGACATACAATTTCTTATTTTATATGAGCATTACTCTCCACCTAATGAAGCTGGGTGTCTGAAATTTTGCGAAAAATAGTTAAGTGTAGGTAATGGCCAAAGTTACGGCAAAATTTGGTTGGTCTACTGCAGAGGGTTCGACTTGCTGCCATACAACTCCTTCTTTTATATGAGCATTATATTTCACCTAATAAAGCTGGTATGTTTGAAATTTTGCCAAAAGTAATTAATGTTTATAATAATAATGATATAAAGTTTATATAACGGTCATACGGGTATCCCAGAGTTGACACAGTCTACTGTACTACACTCTTCCTCGTTTTTTTAATAAATTTTAAGTAATTAATTAAAACACGTGCTAATAATAAATAAATAAGTTTAAACAAAAGTTACTAGAATTATAGTTTTACGTTTGTTTTGTTTTTATAGTTTTATGTTATAGTTTGTACATAGATACTTAGTTTTAAGAACCCATGTAGTAGCTATGTATTTGATAAGATCATAGAGGAAATATAAAATAGAGTATTCACGTGGAACAAAAATTTTAGTCAACTTTTTTCAATTTTGTTTTATTTAAATTACTAACACAGTCCACAAATTAATACAAAGTACGTGTGTACACAAATTATTTTTATTTGCTTTTTATTTCTTATTTTTTCCGTCTACATATTATACACTACAGTAATTATGTTGTTGTTTAAATGAGATAGTATGCAAGTACAATACGAACATGATACTCCATATATTATATAGGTACTATTTTTTTCTTTTTCATATTTTTATGATTGTTTAATTTTTTTGTGTTGTTTTTTTTTTTAAGAAAAGTTTAAGCATTTATTATTTATGTTTTGCAAGCATTTTAATATATGTAAGAACAATGCAGTTAGAAAGCCAGATATTTTTAAACAGACTATTTATACCCGTATGACTATATAGTCATTATACCCTTATGACTATATAGTCAAAGGGTATAATGAATTTGCCATTACGTTTGAAGGAGGGGGGGTAGATATAGACTCAAGTGTATGGATCGGATCAGAATCGAAAAAAAAATCGATTTAGCTATGTATGTCCGTCCGTCCGTCCGCACGAAAACTAAAAAACTAAAGGAGCTAGGGTCTTGAAATTTACGGAAATTCGTTTTTTTTTGCAATAGCCGTCATCTCTATTTAAACCCAGCCATTTTGGTCCATGGGTTCGGGTAGCTGCCATACAACTTCCTTTTCATATGAGTATTACTCAGTACCTATTACAGCTACGTATCTGAAATTTTGCCAAAAGGAATTTAGTTTTAGGTTCGAGTAGCTGCCATACAACTTCTTATTTTATATGAGCATTACACTACACCTAATGAAGCTGGGTGTCTGAAATTTTGGCAAAAATAGTTTAGTTTAATGGCCAAAGTTGCAGCAAAATTTGGTTGGTCTACTGCAGAAGGTTCGAGTAGGTGCCATACAACTCCTTCCTTTATATGAGCATTACAATACACTTAATAAGTCTGAATGTTTGAAATTTTGCCAAAAGTAATTAACCGGATGATATAATGTATATGTTACGCTCATACGGGTATCCTAGAGTTGACGCAGTCTATTCTACTACACTCTTCCTCGTTTCTTTTTTGATTTTACAAAGAGATAATGTGCTAAGTTCCGTACTTGGGTACACCATATAAACTTTGAAATGAATTTGTTTTAAGCGTTAATTAAAATTTTTTGTATTGATATTTTAAATTTTTCATGCTTTTGAAAAAAATACATATTGAAAGAACAACTAAAAAAAAACAAATTAAAAAAAGATGATATATAGACTCAAGTGTATGGGTCGGATTAGAATCGAAAAATAAATCGATTTAGCTATGTAGGTTCGTCCGTTCGTCCGCACGATAACTCAAAAACTAAGAATCTTGAAATTTTCGCGAATTCGTTTTTTTGCAATAGCCGTCATCGCTATTTAAATCCAGCCATTTTAGTCCATGGGTTCGGGTAGCTGCCATAAAACTCCTTTTTTTATATGAGCATTACACTACACCTAATGTAGCTGGGTGTCTGAAATTTTGAAAAAAATAGTTTAGTGTAATGGCCAAAGTTATTCAAAGCAAAATTTGGTTGGTCCACTGCAGATGGTTCGAGTAGGTGCCATACAACTCCTTCCTTTATATGAGCATTACAATACACTTAATAAAGCTGTAAGTTTAAAAGTTTGCCAAAAGTAATTAACCGGATGATATAATGTATATGTTACGGTCATACGGGTATCTCAGAATTGACACAGTCTACTCTACTACATTCTTCCTCGTTAATTATAATTTGAGTTTTAATATTTAATCAAAAATAAATTTTTTTTTATATTGATTTTAATTGTATAATTTTGATACGTGTAAGATTTTTTTGTAAACTGTTTGTGTTAAGCAGTATAAATAAATAAATTAAAAATTAAATTAAATTAAAAAATATTCTATATATTTTTGAAAATGAGCTTTTTAAAAAACCCTTGGTTTTTTTCATCACTCTGTTTGTATAAGATTTAGGATAATTCTACTAAAATAAAATCTTGCAAATGTTGTAAGTCATGCTAAAGGCTTATGGAAATCGTATTTTAATTTTGTAATTGTTCTACATTTGGTTTATTTTATTTATAGTGTCTTCATACAACTCCATGTTAATCAGTCAAGCCATACGATGGTCATAACATCAGTTAATTGACGTAATTTTACATCATAGAATAACGTAAGTGAATATTGTTCAGGCCCAATTTATGCACTTATGAATGTATGTGTAAAATTTAGTTCATTTGAAGATAGTTAATCGTCGGAGAATGTTCAGTCAGCTGCTGTTTCAAAAGCGGAAAGTTTTTGTAATTTTTTATTCATATTGAAAACGAGGAAGATTATAGTTGCCCTTGTCAACTTTTAGATACCCGTGCGTGTATTAAATATATAAGAAATTCTTATATTGCAATTGAACTGTTTGACAGAAAATTCAAAATATTTGTTTTTTTATATTTAATTCTAAAAAAAATTAATAAAAAAAAAATGAATTAAAAAAAAAGATGAATTTAAAAAAAAAATATGAATTTAAAAAAAAAATATACTCTCAACGAGATTCGAACCAACACTTTTCAATTAAAATGTCGACATCCTAACCACTAAGCCATCGACTTTATGTTTGTCTCAATCTTTTTTTTAAATTATTATAGTTGCGATGGTATCAATTGTTTGTTTTGAATAACTGTTTTGAATTTTTTTAAAAATGTATTAAAAAAAATAAATAATTTATAAATGAGAATTTTAAGATGAATTTAAAAAAAAAAAAATTTTGCCCCAGCCAGGAATCGAACCGAAACGTTCTGACTACTAGTCCCATGTCCTATCCACTATACCATAGAACAATTAAAAATTTGTCTACAAAACGAGTTTTTATTTATCTCATTATTTTTTTTTTAAATAATTATAGTTGCTATAGTATCAATTGTTTGTTTTAAATAACAGTTTTAAATAATCGTAGTTGCTATGGTATCAATTGTTTGTTTTAAATAACAGTTTTGAATTTTTTTATAGAAGTATTAAAAACAATTAATAATTTTTAATATAAATGAGAGTCTTTTGTCAAATTTTCTATAAAATAAAATTTTTTCAAACATAAAATAAATACATACATTTTATTAAAAAAAAATAGATAAAAAAAAATGAATTTAAAAAAAAAAAAAAATTTTCCTTAGCCTGAATTCGAACCGAGACATTTTTGCTACAAGTAACATGTTCCACTACACCATGAATCGATTTATAATTAGACAACAATTTGTTTGTTTTTATACCCGTGCATACATATATGAACATCGGGTATATTAAAATTACTCCTCCGTTTGTAACGCATCGAAATTTAAGAGCTAGATATAGTGTCAAGGGTACGTATCGAATCAGCATCGAATAGTGAATCGATCTAGCTATGTCCGTCCGTCCGTCCGTCAGCACGATAACTCAAAAACTATAAGAGCTAGAGTTCTGAAACTTTCACAGAGTAATTTTTAGACAATTTGTAGGTTCCCTATTGTTCTTGGTTAAAATCGGAGAAAGGCTTCGGGTAGCTGCCATACAAATTTTTCGATATTTTATGAGTATTTTTAAAATTAATAACGAAATAGAAACCAAATATAAAAACAAACAAATTGTTGTCTTAATACAAATCGATTCATGGTGTAGTGGTTAGGACATGTTACTTGTAGCAAAAATGTCTCGGTTCGAATTCAGGCTAAGGAAAATTTTTTTTTTTTTAAATTCATTTTTTTTTATCTATTTTTTTTTTAATAAAATGTATGTATTTATTTTATGTTTGAAAAAATTTTATTTTATAGAAAATTTGACAGAAGACTCTCATTTATATTAAAAATTATTAATTGTTTTTAATACTTCTATAAAAAAATTCAAAACTGTTATTTAAAGCAAACAATTGATACCATAGCAACTACGATTATTTAAAACTGTTATTTAAAACAAACAATTGATACTATAGCAACTACAATTATTTAAAAAAAAAATAATGAGATAAATAAAAACTCGTTTTGTAGACAAATTTTTAATTGTTCTATGGTATAGTGGATAGGACATGGGACTAGTAGTCAGAACGTTTCGGTTCGATTCCTGGCTGGGGCAAAATTTTTTTTTTTTTTAAATTCATCTTAAAATTCTCATTTATAAATTATTTATTTTTTTTAATACATTTTTAAAAAAATTCAAAACAGTTATTCAAAACAAACAATTGATACCATCGCAACTATAATAATTTAAAAAAAAGATTGAGACAAACATAAAGTCGATGGCTTAGTGGTTAGGACGTCGACATTTTAATTGAAAAGTGTGGGTTCGAATCTCGTTGAGAGCATATTTTTGTTTTAAATTCATATTTTTTTTTTAAATTCATCTTTTTTTTTAATTCATTTTTTTTTTATTAATTTTTTTTATAATTAAATATAAAAAAACAAATATTTTGAATTTTCTGTCAAACAGTTCAATTGCAATATAAGAATTTCTAATATATTTAATACACGCACGGGTATCTAAAAGTTGACAAGGGCAACTATAATCTTCCTCGTTATATTTGGTTTCTATTTCGTTATTAATTTTAAAAATACTCATAAAATATCGAAAAATTTGTATGGCAGCTACCCGAAGTCTTTCTCCGATTTTAACCAAAAACAATAGGGAACCTACAAATTGTTTAAAAATTACTTTGTGAAAGTTTCAGAACTCTAGCTCTTATAGTTTTTGAGTTCTCGTGCTGACGGACGGACGGACGGACGGACGGACGGACACACATAGCTAGATCGATTCACTTTTTGATGCTGATTCTATACGTACCCTTGACACTATATCTAGCTCTTATATTTCGATGCGTTACAAACGGAGGAGTAATTTTAATATACCCGATGTTCATATATGTATGCACGGGTATAAAGATGGTTTGTAGGTACCTAAATAAAAATATGGATTGGTAGATAATATGAAAGATTTAATTTTTTATTTACATTCAGTTGGTAGTTGCTTATATCACATCTAGGTTATTTAAAAATGCATTATTATTTTAATTAACATCTAGGAAAATTACCATCTGTGGGACTGAGCAAACATCCATACTTATACAATTTTAAAATTAGTTTCTATATCTGTTCCTTAAACCAATTGTCTTTTATATCATTCATTATTTTTTTTATTATTTATATTAACTAAATCTTACATTTAATCAATTAAAATATATTTTATAATTGTGATTATTCACTTATTATGGATAAAGTAACCAAAAATTTAATTTTAAAAAGAAGAGGTCACATTGACTTTACTTAATTTTTATTTTGACTTTAGTTTTCACATTTGAATTTTTTTTAAATTGGCTATTGTATCTGGGTAAATTTTCATTATTAATTTGAAAGTGATTCTCAGTTTGATTTTTAATTTTAATTTTGGTTTAATATAGTTGAAGTTTGGTGACTCAGTTTAGTTTAAAATAATGTGAAACAATTTTTTTTTTTTTTTTTTTTGTTTTAATAAAGTAGGTATATATATTTATATAAATATTCTCAGTTTTAGAATTAATTAATGTTTTTTGGATAATTGGATATTATGTGAATGAAATTGTGCCGTTTACAAAGTCAATAGGTCTTGTGTTAGTTGCAGAGTGGATTATTTAATAATAAATTTTCACAACTTTAACAATAGCATGTTCATTTAATATTAAGTCTTTTTTTTCCAATACTCGTAAGATTCTAAGATGTTCATTTAGCGCATTATGAAATCTTTTTACATCAGCATTACAATTGCGATTGTTTAAAGTAGGAAAGTGGAATTCAATTCTTTCACTGCTCAAATAATTTTTGAAATTTAGGCTATTAAAACAACTTTCTATCTGTGGCAAATCATTTGGGTTTGCCAATACCAGCAAGATATTTCATAAGTCATTTTTTAGGTCAGACCAGTTCCTAGATTTAATAGGATAGGCTTGCGCATGTTTTGAAAAGTTGTGAACCCAATGTCCATGTAAATTATTTCTAAAGGCTCTAAACTTGCAGTTCCTGAAATTTTCAGTTATAGTTGTAGAGAGTTAAGTTCGTATTTAGCAGAATTGCAGATGTGACTATTCTTTATGGCTCTATGAGTTTCTTCTTTTAATTTAGGAAAATAATATTTGTTTATTTAAATTTCGATAAACAACTTTGATTCCTCTGTTGTTTGCTTTTACATGTTGGTCGAGGACGAGTTCTTGTAATTCTAGACGATACAAAATGTTAACAATTAAGAGTGAACATTTATTTTATTTTAATAACATATTTTTTGAGAAATATTTCAAACATGTATTTTGGAAGCAATATAAATTTTGATGTCTTAAATTATAACTCCTACTATACCTTTATTATGAATCTACTGGAATCCATGATTTCCAAATATATATTGTAAAATATAAAATATATGATATAAACAAAATAAATAATATTACTAATACAATTAATATACAGTATAATCTGCCACGCCTGAAAAGGAAAGTCATGCTTCACTGTGATAAGGGACATTATATGAGGTAAGGAACTGTTTATAAATAACTAAATGAATTCAGTATTTTAGACTATAAATCTTGCTATGGTCTCTATTTTATATTAGTCCGATTTAATACATTTTGTCGTGATGATATGGCCAATAAATTCAGTTTATTGCTTCACAAATTCATTTTTTATGCTTTTGTATTTTGTGTTATTCAATTTATTTAGAATTTTTTTTCATGTTGTCAAAATGATCCTCTTTACTTGGTCTAAAGATAATAATATCATTTAGATATACGTTCTTACTTTAGTATTGCATATAGTAGTATTACTAAGTGTTTTTTACGGTGATTGGATTATTTTTAATACTATAAAAGAGGATAACCAATTATAGTGGAAAGTCTTACGCTTTCAATTAATTTTAAAAATGTATTTAGGTTCGCACCATTTCTATTGGCAGGTTTTCGTTGTATTTAACTGAATCGATCTTCAAAACCAATGATTGACACGTTGTAGTTTGATTCTGTGTTAATGGATCAAACAACAACGAGCATTATCTTTGTTGATCTCGTTGAATTAATTTTAAAGTATTTAAATGATGTTTACGTATATTTAACAAAAATATACGTATAAATTAAAATTAGATTTAATTTAGAGAAAATATCATTTCCGTTCTTTTAGGATATTTCCATTTTCTTGTACAGTATTGTTTGGGATATAAGTATTATTAACATATATAAAAATTATTTTAATAACTATTTTTATATAACTTAACATAACTTATATTAATACTAGCTGTTGGCCCGTCACAGAATGACGGAAGGTCAATTGAAGAACAACTTTTTCTAATTAAGAACTATTTCTAATTTCATTATATACATATACATATATTGTATATCAATACCATATTGTTAAATGAAATCGCAACCGTTACTTTTTGTATAACGCAGATTATGCTTCGATTCTAGTAAAAGATACACAAAAAAAAAAAACAAATGACTATGTTACGTTTTCAAGTCCCTTCTTGTTCAAATTTTTTTTAATTTTTTTTCTATGGTGCTTCTATGGTGCTGACTCCTGCGTGCATCGAACTCAAGTATTGAACACCTAAAGCCACTTTGCTAAACTCTACACCATTTTTTTTTCCATTTTTAGTTTTTTTTAAATAGAAAAAATAATTAAAAGGAATTATCAGGGAAAAAGATGCAGCGATGAGAGAGAGATGAAGGAACTTTGAGGGAACTTTGAAAATACTTTGATTGCATTGCTTGGTTTATTTTCCTTTCCAAACAAGTAATGCAACAAAGCGTACATTGGTTATTTCAGATTTTCACTGAAAATAATTGAGACTTACTACACAATTTTCTTGTAAAGCATAGTCTTCTTAATTTTTATTTACAAAATGTTTTACTATTTATATAAAATTTCCAGAAAATGTTCTGTGAGTTTTTAAAACGTAAATGAACTAATTCATACATTTAAAATAATTTAAATTCATAAAAAATACTTTTATTTATTTTTGTTTTTGTTTTTTTTTTTTACTAACAATAAATAAAATATTTTGTGGCCTGCTAATGATAATATATGATATTTTATTTTCTAAAATAAAACACATTCAACAAAACATTAATATTTTATTTTTTTATAATTGAACATATCCAACAAAACACATTTAATTGAATGCGTTTGTTACACCTCATTCTAAACAAATATATTAATAAAATAATATATACTAGTAGGACCCCTGTGCAATTGCACAGCTTTTTCTAGGCATTTTTGGTAAATTATTTTATCTCTTCTAGCATTAGACACCTAATACTGTCATTTTGACGAACTTTGTTATACCGAGTTACCTTAATAAATTTTTTAATACTTCGACAAGTATTTAAATTACGTTTTATATAAATACTAGTAAAAAAGCCTGTCGGACTACAGGTATAATTTTAATTTCTCTTTTTATATATATTCTTTTTTCCTGCTATTGCGCTACTGAATCAATAAAAGGAAATTCGTTACCTAAAGAACATTAAGTTAACATTATAATAGTTTGTTTTAGTTTTGTAAGTGATAATAAAATAGAAGTATGCATACTAAAGTGTAAAAAATTTTTTAATACGTTTTTATTAAAATTTTCTATATCTACCTGTTAACAGATTTCTCATACGTTTTGATTTTTTTTTTTATGTTCATAATTTACATTTATCAGTTTTATTTTTTCTTTCTCTTTTGTATGTAGGTATTTGTAATTAGAAGTATGTTACATGTGTGAATAACACTTAACATTAACATATTGCAACAGTAGCAGCGTCTTTTATTATATTTATAAAAAATAAAAACTACAAATTAAAGTTAGTTATTAGTTCTGTAAGTGTATTTAAATTATAGTATACATACTGAAATGTAAAAAATTTCTTTATACGTTTTTATTAAAATTTTCTGTATCTACCTGTTAACAGATTTCTCATACCTTTTTAATTCTTTTTTCTGTTCATAATTTACATTTTATCAGTTTCATTTTTTCTTTCTCCTTTGGATGTAAGAATTTGTAATTAGAAGTATGTTACATTACATGTGTCAATAACACTTAACATTAACATAATTAAAGAGCAGAAGCATCTTTTATTATATTTATAAAAAATTTTCTGTATCTACCTGTTAACAGATTTCTTATACGTTTTGATTTTTTTTTTCTTATAAAAAATAAAAACTACAAATTAAAGTTAGTATTAGTTTTGTAAGTGTATTTAAATAAAAGTATACATACTGAAATGTAAAAAATTTCTTTAAACGTTTTTATTATAATTTTCTGTATCTATCTGTTAACAGATTTCTTATACGTTTTGATTTTTTTTTCTTTCTTCTGTTCATAATTTACATTTATCAGTTTAATTTTTTCTTTCTCTTTTGAATGTAAGTATTTGTAAGTAGAAGTAATTTACATGTGTGAATAACACTTAACATAACATAGGGCACGTTGGTCAGCAGCAGCAACAGCTGTTTGTCTTTTATTATATTTAGATTGCTAAAAAACTTAAAATTTAGATTTTTAAAAATATATTTTCTGACAATTTGATTAGTCAGAAACTAAAAACTTAATCTTTTTATTACTTTAAAATTTTTCTGGATACCAGCTTTCCTATTACAATTTTAACACAAATAAAAAAAAAATTCAATTTATTTTAATTTTTGTTTTATATTTGCCTCTATATTCTATTTTAAATACATATCTGTTGCTGTTCATCAATACAATTGATGATCTAATTATATATATGAAAATGAATTGTGATGTGAAATAGCTAAGTCTCGCTAACATATTTGTGTATTAGTAGTTTGATTGGTTATCGTTTTTAAAAAATAAAACATTGCAATTAAGATATTCTACTTTATTAAAAATATATATGTATATCAAATGCAAAATATTTCAATTTATGACACATTTTTTGGTAATATTTGAAATAAACAACGAAAAAGACCACACCACTGATAAATTGTTTTTTTTTTCTTTTTATTTTTTTTGCATGTAACCTACTCCGATAATATATCAATCCTATTCTAAGTTGCCTCGTACGGCTAAGTCGGATATAATCTACGAAAAAGTGATTCTCAATTCAGACTTAACGCTACGAAAACTGCAAAAGTCTACGAAAGAAATGTTCATTCGTACCATATTCGTACTTTAAATTAATTTTTATGCTTTTGTATTTTGTGTTATTCAGAACTTTTTTTTTTCATGTTGTCAAAATGATCCTCTTTACTTGGTCTAAAGATAATAATATCATCAAGATATACGTTCTTACTTTAGTATTGCATATAGTAGTATTACTAAGTGTTTTTTACGGTGATTGGATTATTTTTAATACTATAAAAGAGGATAACCAATTATAGTGGTCTTCCTTTGGATTGAACCTTTATATAAGGAAATTGTTCTTTAGTGGTTCGGAGGCAGTCAATTGAAAATTGTGTACCTTGTTTGTAGTTACGTTATTCATATGTGCTAAATAAAATAGGTGTGACCGATTGCCTGAAAATTTAATATAAGTGTCGCTGTAAGACAATAAAGTTCACATTTGTTAACCAATATTGGAATGATGATGAATCTAAAAAAATTTTGTGTTAATTTATTTCTGTTAATTTATTGCGGCACAATTTACAAATTGTACTTTTGCTTTCAATTAAAAACCCTTAGAGTGGCGCTGAAACGCTCGGGTATTATCTAATTTACATGTAAGTACTATTATTCCCGTGTGACTATATGTCAAACGGTTATACTAGATTTACCATTACGATTGTGGCGCAGAGAAAAAGGGGAGTAAATATAGACTAAATGATATGGATCGGATCAAAATCGAAAAGAGAACCGATCTAGGTATGCATGTCCGTCGGTCCGCACGATAACTCAAAAAAATAAAGAGCTAAGATTCATCTTCATTTTAATGAAAGAATCGTCATCGCTATTGCAATATAGTCAGTTACGGTTAACATTTGATAGGTTTTCTGCAGTAGATTCGAGTAGTTGCCATACAAGTTTTTAATTAATAAGAGCATTACTCTATACCTAATTAAGCACGGTGTCTGAAATTTCCCCAAAAATATTTTAGCTTTATAGCCTAAGATTGTGCAAAATTTAATTGCGATACAAATTATTGTTTTGAGCATTACTTTATGTCAATAGTAGTTAACATAAATGGCCAACGACTGACTAAAATATAGTCGATGTACTTGAAGAGGTTTAGAGAGCTGTATTCTGTTCTGTACTTAACTGAAAGTTCTACTACACTCTTCCTCGTTTTTTTATGATTTTTTGCAGGAAATGTAGGCTTTTTTTGGAAAAAGGTTTTAAAATACTATGTAGCTAATACTATTTAAGTATTTTAAATACTATTAAGCTTAATAAATACGAAATCGAACTTTTTGATTTCTAGATTTTATTGGAAAAAAAATGAAACTGCATTTTGACACTGAAATTTATTTTTAAAGAACAACCAATGTAAAGCAGATAAAAAATAAAGACTTACGAAAAAATCTTGAGATGAAAATGTTATGTTACTTAAATTCAAGGATATATTTCATCGGATTCTTTATTAGCTTTATTTTTATTATTATTAATATTAAAAATGTGCATTTAAAATTTTGGTTTTCTAAGGTTTAAGTAGTATCCGCGTAGGACCAAATGACTATATCTTAAAGATAGCTGGGGTTGCCAGCTTTCAAAAAATATATAGTTTTAATGGCGCATATTATCCTTTAAGGACGAAAAGGACATTTGAAAGTATCCTTGTCCTTGTTATTTTAGTCTATTTTATAAAAACCGTTATATCTGGCGATCTGTTCGGTATATATACATTCAATTAATAATTATATACACATTCTATACATTCTATACAATATCGGGAAGATTTGTTGCCCAAATTTTGAGATATTTGACTCAAATTTAGAGATTGATCAAAGATTTGAGAATGATTTCATTTTTTTATAAGTTTGTTTTAAGAAAAATAAAAGAATACATATATACATTTTTATTAAATAAAACGTTATTTTATTTTTATTTTTGAAAAAAAAAAAACAATATTTGTCTTATATATTACTTTGTAAAAGGCATAACATTATTTTTAATACAAAAAAAATTACAAAAGAAATAATTTTTTGTTTCATAAATGCTTATATCTTCTAAACATTTTAATATAGGTATACAATATGCACGCACAAATTATAGAAAATGAGCTTTCCAACGATGTAAAAATATTTAGGGGGTTTCTTGGCAAAATTTTGAAAAATATGAGTTTTAGAGAAAAATGTTGAACATTTTTTTTTTGCAAACATTTTCAACTTTGGTTTTAATAATTAAAATGCTGATACAAAATTTTCAATAAAATTCTTTTAATCGTTTAAGCAAATAAAATTTACAGAAAATTTACTTCATGGCGTCGTCGTGGAAAACGAGTTAATCGAACTTAACTAAAATTTTTTCCAGCCTCTCTTTTGGACTACAAAATCAATCTGTAAAATTGGACACAAATCGGAAACACAATTTTTTTTTGGGTCCCGCCAGGACCAAATATATTAATTCATTTCAGCCAAATTTATACAACAAATTCCGGTTAGTGGAACATTTATGCGATATTTCAAGACAATCGACCAAGCTGTTTCAGCTCGACATCAAAAACATTAAAAACGCTTCATTACTCCCTCGTGCCCAAACGGGTTAACCAAACTCAACAAAAAATTGCAAAACAACCCTGTAAAACTGGACACAAATCGGAAACACAAAATTTTTTAGAAGCCCGTTGGACCGGAATGGGTAATATATTCCAACTACCTTTATAAAACCAATTCCCTTAGTTAAGAGGAAAATTTGTGCAAAATTTCAAGTCAATCGGTTAAAATGTCTAACCGAACAGAGTTTTTCGGGTTATCCGAACTCAACAAAAATTTTTGTCAGCCTTTCTTTTCGATTGCAAAACAACCCTGTAAAACTGGACACAAATCGGAAACAGAAAATTTTTTGGAAGCCCGTTGGACCGAAATGGATTCATTTATTCTAACTAACTTAATACAACTAATTCCATTTGCTAAAAGGAACATTTGTGCGATATGGGTTAATATGTCAAACTGTTTCCGCTGGACATCAAAAACATTGAAAAATCTTCATTGCACCCTCGTGCCAAACGGGTTAGCCAAACTCAAAAAAATTTGTGTCTGTCCTCTTTTCGGCTGCGAAACCACCTTATAAAATTAGACACAAATCGGAAACAAATAATTTTTTAGAAGCCCGCCTGGTCGGTATTGGTTAATCCATTCCAACCAACTTTATACAACTAAGTAGCTTAAAGAAACATTTTATTTTATTTTATTTTATTTTATTTTTAACCAAAACAAGGTTTTTACAAAAAATTCTTATAGCTAAAACTTAAAGTTAACATGAAATTTGATTACAAAACATATTTTTACATACATAAAAATCAAAAGTTTATTTATTTATTTTTTTTTGTTGATTGTAAAAAATGCATACATAGCGAAAACACAGTTAAAATGAATTTACAAAGTAAAAAAAAAAACAAAAATAACTAAGTTATAGAATTATAAAATTATGTGAACTTGAAGTGTAATATGAGTATAATATATTGAAGGTTAAAATTATTGTCGTAGGTCATTAAGAAATTTTAATTTTAATTTACGTTTCAAAGTGTATCTAGAAATTTGTGTTGAAAAAAGATGACTGTGTTTATTGAATGTAATGCAACATCTGTTTATTGGTTCATTTTTTCCATATTCAGTTCTATGAGTATTTTCAACTAAATATTTAGCGCTTCTCGTATTTCTGCCCCCATTATTTATTTTAAAATTATCTGCTAAAAACTGAACGTCAATGTTTTTTCTTAAGACGTCAAAAGTAAAGCAAGAAGAAAAAATTTGCCTGCGTGAGGATAAAGTTAAGATATTTAATGATTTAAGTCTTACGAGATAGCTAGGCAGAATTGAATAATCTCTAGGATTATATTGATTTCTCAAAGCAAATAAAAGAAATTGCTTTTGCACGGATTCTATTCTATCAGAATGTATTTGAAATGCGGGGTCCCACACAATGTTACCATATTCAAGAATAGATCGTACTAAGGAGCAATAAAGAGCTCTAGTTACAGCGATGTTGCTGAATTCTTTAGCTCTTCTTTTTATGAACCCGAGCATTTTGTTTGCCCTAGAAATTGTATACTCATAATGAAGATGGAAGTTCAGTTTATCATCCAAAAGGATCCCTAAGTCGGTAATATTTTTAACTCTTTCAAGGTTTACATTATTTATTTTATAATCGAAAGTAATGGTAGATCTCTTACGTGTAAAACTTATAACCTTGCATTTTTCAATGTTTAGTTCTAACTTATTAGAGAAGCACCATTCTTGCAGACTATTGAGATTTGTCTGAAGTAGTCCAACATCGGAACTCTTTTTAATTACATGATAAATCTTGAGATCATCAGCAAATGCAACATGTGACACACCGGAAAGTTTACTAGAAAGATCGGAAATGAATATATTAAACAAGAGTGGACCCAAGTGGCTACCTTGCGGTACTCCTGATGTAACATTGATTGAGTCCGAGAAAAATCCATTTGATATTTTGCGTCCTATTTGTAATATAGGAGAATATCCAATAAAGAAAAGGGCCGGAAATTCCTAAGGCTGCAAGTTTGTTAAGTAGAATTTTGTGATCAATACGATCGAATGCTTTGCTGAAGTCCGTGTAAATAGCATCAACTTGGTGCCCGTTTTCCATTTCATTAAGGATTTCAGAAGTGTAAACTAAAAGGTTTGTTGTTGTGGAACGACCTTTTCTGAATCCATGTTGTTGTTCGTTTAGTTTTGTATTTATTATGGGTGTAATTTTGTCTACAATAATTTTTTCAAACAACTTTGGAATAGTTGATAGAATAGCTATACCACGGTAATTTTCGACGTATGATTTATCACCCTTTTTGTAGATAGGGGTTAGATAAGAGGATTTCCAGAAAATAGGAAAAATACCTGATGAAAGAGATTTATTAAAGATAAAATGAAGCGGATAAGTGAGATAACTGACACAGTTGAATAAAAAAGTAGGTGGAATCAGGTCAGGTCCTATACCTTTTTTGGTATCAAGTTTTGTTTAAAATATTTCAATTGCTTCAAATATTTCAACTTCGGAAAGGTATAAATCCGTAATAATAGGATTTGAATTATTAATTAAGTTAGAGAAATCGAAATTATTTGGAGACTCGTTTGGACGATAAACTTTTTGAAAAGATTTAGCAAAGAAATTGCAGATCGTTTTAGGACAATTAGAAGACGTATTGTCTTTTGACATTAAGCTTGGATAACCGTAAGTTTTACGTTTTGTGTTAACGAAGTCAAAAAACTTTTTAGGATCTGTAATTAATTTATTGCCTACGTTAGTGAGATATCTATCATAAGCCAAATTAGATTTTTGTTTAAATTCAAAAGCAAGATCCTTGTAATTGTTTAATAAGTCATTATTAGGTTCTTTTGAATTTTTAATTATTTTGTATAGTTTATTGCGTTGGTTACGCAATGTCCTAAGTTCACTGTTCAGCCAAGGTTCGGTTGTCTTGTCCTTTTTGCGAATTTTAGGAACAAAGGAGTTAATTATCTCAAATAACTTTGCATAGAATTGAGAGATAATCAAATCAATATCCTGTTCGGTTAACAGGTCGTCCCAACTGATGACTGATAAAGCATTATTAATGCTTTGACAATCAGCATTAAGAAAGTCATATACAAAAATATTATGGTAAGATTTGGTAAAAAGAGGTATAGCAGTGGAAAATTCGAAGATGATTGCGTTATGATGCGGAGTGTTTGTAAAAAGGTTTTCTGAATCAGCGAGCTTTACCACCACTTTATCATATGCATTCGTGAATGCAAGATCTAACCACTTGTAATAATTATTCGGAAAGCTGATAATTTGTTGTAAATCATTACCATAAAATAAATTAATGAGATCGAAATCTATTTCGTCCTGAAAGTTGATTGGTAGTAACAAATTATCAGATTCGTCAACAATAAAAGATAAAGAAGGACGGTTAAAGTCCCCTAAAATTATAATTGAATCATCCTCATTCATATTTGATATAACTTGCTGGTATATCTCGAAAAATTCCGAATATGAGGAATTGTCAGAATTAGGAGGAAAGTAAACAATACCAAGGTATAAAAAATTATTACCTAAGTTAACTTTAATAAATTGGTGATCAAAAGAGTGGTAAGTCATAGTGATTATTGCCACACTAGGTAAGGTATTGTTTACTGAAAGTAGTACACCACCACCACGGGAACAATTTGTAGCAAGATAGTCCCGATCTTTTCTATAAATCGACCAAGTACTGTCCAAAATTTCTTCATTTACAAAGGAATCGTTTAACCATGTTTCAGTGATAGCAATAATATTATATTCACATGACTTAGCATCAATATATAATTTCTTAAGCTTTCCCCTCATACCACTGCAATTGTGGTAGAATAATTTCAGTTTATTAGAGGAACTAACGCTATTTTTATTTTTGATACTATGGTTAGACAGTGTGAGTAAATTGGAATTAGTGTAAGAATCGATATAGAATTTTGAATTTAAATTGTTATTTGCTGCTCGGACGAAAAAACTTATTATAATTTTCACGAGATTGATACAAGTGATTGTAGTAATTGCTATTGCAATGACTACGAAAAGCATTAAGATCTTCTTCTACCTGTTTGGAAGTAAAGCCAATTTTAATGTGATACTTAAAATAAAGGTCATATAATTCCTTGTAATTAGATGGCAACCCTTCATTATGTATTAACACAAGTAAATTTGTTCTTGTTTTACCCTCAATTACGCGATTATTTTTGTCGTCGTGTAAAAATGCAAGAAATAGCCTCGTATAATTTAGAATTTTTTCTTCTCTAAATCTGGAAAGTGCGTAGGTACAGTCTTCCGTTAGAGATTTCTGAGTCATTCTTACAATTGCAGGTAAAAGAGGGTTTAACGAGAAATTAGCTTTAAGGTTATTATTATTAATATTATTTTTAGTATTAGAAATAACATTATTAACATGATTATTATTATTATTATTATCATTATTATTATTATTATTATTATTATTATTATTATTATTAGTAGTAGTAATATCTTTATTAACATTATTATTATTATTAGCAGTAGTAATATCATTATTAACATTTTCATTATTGTTGTCATTATTATTATTATTATTATTATTAATAGTAGTATTAGTATAATCATTATTACTATTATTATTGTCATTATTATTATTGTTATTATTAATATTATTAATATTGTTATTACTATTACTATTATTATTATTATTATTATTATTAATAGTATTAGTATTATCATTATTAATATTACTATTATTACTATTATTATTGTCATTATTATTATTAATAATATTATGATTATTCACATTATTATTATTATTATTAATAGTATTAGTATTGTCATTATTATTATTATTATTATTATTAATATTATTATGATTATTTTCATTATTATTATTATTATTATTATTATTAGCATTCTTAACCCTTTCATTCGGGAATTAATTCTGTGGGTAAATTAATTATCTAGACCATCAAACCTAGTAAGGGGACTCAAATTATGCAAAAAAATAAAAAAATTATTTAATTTTTTTTTTAAATAACGGCTTTAGAGAATGTACATTATATTGTACATTTCGTATATGTATGTTAATTTTACTGAGCTTTTTTATGTACCTTTGAATGAATTAAAATAAAACACTATAGCAATTCTTCAAAAAAAAAAAGAAAAAAAGAAAGAAATCAAAAATAAAATGTATGTTTATTCTGAATTCAACACATACTTATACAAACTATAAAAAAAATAACATAAATAAACAATATGTGTATCTATATTCATATACACAAAAACAAAAAATAGGAACTTTGTATAAAAATAAACAAAAATCAATTTAGGAACTTCGTGTTCAATTTTTTTAAAAACTCTTTCAATTCTTGTTCCTATGAAAATCTGAGAAACAATTTCTTAATTTATTAATACAAAGGTGAACCTTGCATTTATCACATAAAAAAAATGTTCTACCCTTGCAGCCAATTTGTTTGCAACGAGTGGGTTCAGTTTTTTTATCATGTTGGGGCATATGATCAATGTCATCAAATCTGATATCCTTTTTCGATTGAAGTATCAACGCTGGAATTTGAAAAAGGTCTACCCTTTTTTCTTTCATTGCATGGTTTGCCTGCTGAAACTAAACTATTTGCTAATTCCATTCTAAATGCCAGTAAATCCTGTATATTTTTCTTTGGAATTTTTTGTATTTCACAATCCCTTCTATACTCTAACCAACTGGCACATGTAGCAAAATCCATGAAATGAAAAAATACTCTCAATGGCCACTTCTTGGACTGGATAAAAACTCGATAATAGCTGATAAGCTGATCTAGAAGATCCACTCCCCCCATGCACAGATTATACCGAGAAATAATCTCGGGCCGACAAATTTTTACATATTTTTTAGCAGTTTTATCCCATCTTTCCACTACTTCAGTAGTTCCAATTCCAACAAAATTCGAGCCTATGTGAATAGCCTTATTGTCCTGCCATTTTACTAAAACAATTTTTCCATCCCTACTGACCACAGTGTCAGTTGCCCCCCGACCTTTCTTTGCGAGTTCCTTATCTGTAATAAATGGTGGATTAGCAAAACGATTTACTCTTAAGGTTCCTACGGCATTTATTCCTTTCTGCTTTAAAATTTCAAATAATTGGTATGAGCTGAAGTAATTTTCAAAATATAGATTATTGCCATTATTATTCGGTAACCGTTGCACCAAATGAAGTACAACACTAGCACCAAAACCAAATCTTTTCAAGTTAATAGCCTGTATCCGCGCCTTGGTATAAAAAGAAATCATATGGTATTCCACTTTTACCACAAAGTATGAAAACCTTCATACCCCAGGGATTCGGTTTACCTTTCATGTATTGTTTCATTACTAAATGTCCTTTAAACGGTATAATCTGTTCATCAATACATAAATTTTCTTCCAGCGGCAATTGATTACACCGACGACGAATAGCATCAACCAATGGTCTTACATTATAGAACTTGTCCTTACAATCATTGGGTTTTTCCAAATTGTTCACAATATGCAAGTTATTTCTTAGCTGGAAAAATCTATCCGAAGTCATATGTTTTTTAAAAATTTCGATATTTAGAACTGGTGACCAATGCATTCTAAGGCGCGAAAACTTTAAACAGCCCATAAGCATATGAAGTCCAAATAATATCTTAATTTCTTGTGCATTTGTTTGTCTGAATCCATTTACATAATTTTGCTGTGCATAAATATTTGTATGAAATGCAAAACTCTCAAACACTTCAGATGTGAAATATTTTTCAAAATATTTTAAAGGGGATTGAGCACCATCATTAACTATATTATTATTTAAGTTTTCATTAAATGTTTCTCTTTGAACTTCGGGCTGGAATTCTTTTCTTCGCCATTGTATATCTGTTTTGTTTGTATGTTGAAATTCATCTAAAAATTCAATGGCAATAGTTTCATCCAATACAATTTCTTCGGCTTCATTTCCTTCAGCTATTAATATTGCTTCAATAGGTTCATTTTGTTCACTCACCTCATTGTCCTCATAAATTTCTTTCTCCAAATGAGGAATGACGTCTTTTGGTTTATCAATTTCAACAATATCGTTAACATCTTCATCCACCAAATTCGGAAATTTTTCTGTATTGTCTTCATCCTCAATATCTGATTCGCAGAGAATATCAAATATTTCTTTTACCGATAGTTGTTTTCTGGTCATTTTCCTAAATAGTTAATCAAAACTAAATTAGTCGTCAATTAAAATTTGAAAATTAATCAAAAATATTTTACCATTGATTCGGTATGTACAATATATAGTTATGTACAATAAATTGTACACAATGGTTGGTTCGAGGTGTACAAGATATTGTACATTAATTTTTAAGTTATGTTTTATAAAAATATTATTGCCAATTTGCTGCAATAATATAATTTAATAATAAAATAACATTTTTTTTAAAAAATACCGCAAAGTTTATTAAAATCGTTTTTAAACTTTTTACAATAACAGAGAAATAAATTTATACTAACCACAGGAATTTTTCTTTTTGCGTGTGCTCTTCACAAAATCAACTGAAAAATACTGAAAATGTCACTATTTGGCGCCAAAATTATTAAAATGTACTAGAACAAATTTCAATTTTCTTAAAAAGTACTTTTCACATTATATTTTCGAAAAGGTACAACAGATATTCAGCACACAAAACTGTGTACAATATATTGTACACTCCGTATAAAAGGGTTAATAATATTAAAAGAAGCTGGCTTTAAAGTTTGTCCTCTAGTAAAATTTTTGTATTTAGAACTATTGGTTGTTGTGTTTTGACTAGGATGTGTTTTTGTTGTATGATTGTTGAAAGGAACGGCAAACGGATTTAAAAGAAGTGTTTTCTGTTGAGTAGAAAGTTTGTTATTGTGTTTTAAAATTGTGTTAGAAGTGTTTTTATGGTCTATGAATTTTTTTATTATAGTGCCTTTTTTCCATCTTTTGTAAATCATTATTTCACAAATTTTGGATTCGGGTACCATAACTTTAAAAGACTTATATTTAGGTTTAAATCTGAGATTTTTAGGAGTAATATTAGTTATTTGTATATCATTATTATTTAACTTAAATGTATTTTTTAAAAACTTACTGAGGTAACTAGGAGTTGTTGATGCAGCCAATTTTGTAAAGAACAATGCCTGCAAAACCATTTTGCATTCGTTTGTAACCTTAGTTGATTTAAGCTTTTGTTTTGTACTAACTTCCTTGCCAAGAGGTAGTGTAAAACGAACTTTTTTGGCTACTAACTTTGGAGCAGAAGTATTAGATAGAGATGATGATGATGATGATTATGATGGTGGTGATGGAGATGATGATGATGATGATAATGATGACGTTGATGTTGAAGTTGAAGTAGACGTTGAATTGTGATTAACTAGTTTAGTTGATAAAATTAATGGAGATGAAAGTGATGCAGATGAAGCAGGTATTGAGTCCAAAATAACGGAGGAACCGCATTGTAGTAATTCATCATGTAAGGAATTGTTTTCTTTAACTGCTTTTGAATTATCTAAGGATGTAATAGATTTTGAATCTATAACATCATGCGTCAAATTACTTGAATATTCAACCGTTTTAGAATTAATCGGGTTGAAAATGAAAGCATTTTGAAAATTACTGTTTTGAACTGGTTCATCAGTTTGGTCCATACATCTTTTGAATTTTGACATAGATACATTTGATTGTATCTAAAAGTATCAAAAGATCTATCCAAACTAGCATCTAGTTTGACACCCATATTGATAATTTCTTTTCTAAGTGATCCAATTTCTCCATTTAAATTCTTTGAGAAATCATTTGTCTGGCTAAACTTTGAGGAGAAGAGGTCTTGAAGTTAGAAATTAATTGAAGATTTAAGCTCACTCGTCAAAGTTTTTATTGACTCACTAGTATTATTTAATATGGTAAGAAGCTCATCTATTTTTGGAACTGATTGCTGTGATAAAGAAGCTTTTTGTCTGTCAGACGTTCTGCTCAAAGATGCATTAAGGGACTCGTAGTCCTTTGCCATCTCGTTAAATGACGCCGAATTCCATTTGATTGTGTCATTACATTTTGATGCGAGTCCTGCATATTCATTTTTAATATTCTTAAATGATGTTTTCACATCATCTAAAACCATTTTAATACTTGAATGAAAATCCAAGCATGACTCACATACAAAATATTGAGCGAGAAATGCCGAGTACCAGCCTCCTCTGGGAGCATTTAAACAAACTGCATGGAAACGTCTCTTACAGAAACTGTTACATTTAACAGATTCAGTTTTAGAATCGTAAACTGAACAGTTAGCGCTATCGCATTTGATTGTCTCCATTTTGATGCTTGACATTTTTTGTTGTTTTTTTTTTGTTTTCTTTCGTATTTGGTTTAAGTTATTTTAATATAAAATTAGTTGGTTAACTTCTTTTGTTTATTGTTTTTTTTTTTTGTTTATTAAGTAATACCACTTTTAATTTAGATCAATGTTATTTTATAAAAATGATAGTATAGGCAATTTATTATAAAAAAATTTTAAAATAAAAATTGTAAAATAACATTTATTACACTTAAATTTATAACAGATACTATTTTGAAATTAAGCAGTTTTTTTTTAAACAAAGAAAAAAAAAGTTTATATTTATTTTTTTTTTTTTATTATATTTTATTTACAAAAAGAAATTATGAAAGAATTAAAAACACGTCTACTTGATTAAGCGTCAAAATTAAGAATGAATTTGTGGTAGCTTAGAGAAACATTTGTGCAAAATTTCAAGTCAATCGGTCAAACGACCCGACATCAAAAAAACGAAAAAGCTTAAAACGATTCTGGAGCCGCAACCTGTTGACTTATAAAAATGTGGCATAGCCTATGTCACCCCCGGGCTTCCAGAATTATTCCTCTAAAATTTTGTAACAATCGGAACAGTGGTTTTCACGTGAATCCTAGACAAACAAACAAATAAATTTTCTCTTTATATATTAGATATTAGGGATCTGCACAAATATATTCCTTTATAAAAATTATCGAATGTATTTAAATACTGTATTTTAGTTCTATATATTCGTTCAAAAGCTTAAAATATGGTATATACTCAAACTACAACTTAACTGTAATTATTCTATTCGTTGTGTTTCAATTAAGAATATTGAAAAGCTTGGCTTTCATAAATACTTTGATGTTTTGAAAATCAAATTTTAATTCTTCTAAATCGTTTAAAATGCACCAAGTATACCGAGTATCTACACTAAATAAAATGAAAACGAGGAAGATTATAATTATAATTGTTATATAGTTTCAAAATGTTACGACCCCATTTTCAGGGGGCTGCCATACAACTTCCTTGCACCAATATGAATTTCTTTAAAACTAACTATACTAGGAGAAACAAAATTACACACATTTAGTTATATAATGAATCAAGCACTTATATGAAGTTTCAAAATTTTACGACCCCATTTTCGGGCAACTGCCATACAAAGTTTTCAATTCAATAACTTGTAGAGAAATTAACATTGTGTGAATTTTCTATAATTTCTCTAGCCTTGTCAACTAATTTACTTTTTAATCTATTTAACAATATTACATGACTTGAAGAATCATATTTTAAAATTATAGGTCTTACGCTTTCAATTAATTCTAAAAATGTATTTAGGTTCGCACCATTTCTATTGGCAGGTTTTCGTTGTATTTAACTGAATCGATCTTCAAAACCAATGGTTGACACGTTGTTGTTTGATTCTGTGTTAATGGATCAAACAACAACGACCATTATCTTTGTTGATCTCGTTGTATTAATTTTAAAGTATTTAAATGATGTTTACGTATATTTAACAAAAATATACGTATAAATTAAAATTAGATTTAATTTAGAGAAAATATCATTTCCGTTCTTTTAGGATATTTCCATTTTCTTGTACAGTATTGTTTGGGATATAAGTATTATTAACATATACAAAAATTATTTTAATAACTATTGTTATATAACTTAACATAACTTATATTAATATAATATATACTAGTAGGACCCCTGTGCAATTATCTCCGACTAATGGCACAGCTTTTTTTAGGCATTTTTGCTAAGGTATTTTATCTCTTCTAGCATTAGACACCTAATACTGTCATTTTGACGAACTTTGTTATACCGAGTTACCTTAATAAATTTTTTAATACTTCGACAAATATTTAAATTACGTTTTATATAAATATTGCTAAAAAACTTAAAATTTAGATTTTTAAAAATATATTTTCGAACACATATATTTTCTGACAATTTGATTAGTCAGAAACTAAAAACTTAATCTTTTTATTACTTTAAAATTTTTCTGGATACCAGCTTTCCTATTACAATTTTAACAAAAATAAAAAAAAAATTCAATTTATTTTAATTTTTGTTTTATATTTGCCTCTATATTCTATTTTAAATACATATCTGTTGCTGTTCATCAATACAATTGATGATCGAATTATATTGTATGAAAATGAATTGTGATGTGAAATAGCTAAGTCTCGCTAACATATTTGTGTATTAGTAGTTTGATTGGTTATCGTTTTTAAAAAATAAAACATTGCAATTAAGATATTCTACTTTATTAAAAATATATATGTATATCAAATGCAAAATATTTCAATTTATGACACATTTTTTGGTAATATTTGAAATAAACAACGAAAAAGACCACACCACTGATAAATTGTTTTTTTTTTCTTTTTATTGTTTTTGCATATAACCTACTCCGATAATATATCAATCCTATTCTAAGTTGCCTCGTACGGCTAAGTCGGAGATAATCTACGAAAAAGTGATTCTCAATTCAGACTTAACGCTACGAAAACTGCAAAAGTCTACGAAAGAAATTTTCATTGGTACCATATTCGTATTTTAAATAAATTTTTATGCTTTTGTATTTTGTGTTATTCAATTTATTTAGAATTTTTTTTCATGTTGTCAAAATGATCCTCTTTACTTGGTCTAAAGATAATAATATCATTTAGATATACGTTCTTACTTTAGTATTGCATATAGTAGTATTACTAAGTGTTTTTTACGGTGATTGGATTATTTTTAATACTATAAAAGAGGATAACCAATTATAGTGGTCTTCCTTTGGATTGAACCTTTATATAAGGAAGTCGTTCTTTAGTGGTTCGGAGGCAGTCAATTGAAAATTGTGTACTTTGTTTGTAGTTACGTTATTCATATGTGCTAAATAAAATAGGTGTGACCGATTGCCTGAAAATTTAATATAAGTGTCGCTGTAAGACAATAAAGTTCACATTTGTTAACCAATATTGGAATGATGATGAATCTAAAAAATTTTTGTGTTAATTTATTTCTGTTAATTTATTGCGGCACAATTTACAAATTGTACTTATGCTTTCAATTAAAAACCCTTAGAGTGGCGCAGAAACGCTCAACCGGGTATTATCTAATTTACATGTAAGTACTATTATTCCCGTGTGACTATATGTCAAACGGTTATACTAGATTTGCCATTACGAATGTGGCGCAGAGAAAAAGGGGAGTAAATATAGACTAAATGATATGGATCGGATCAAAATCGAAAAGAGAACCGATCTAGGTATGCATGTCCGTCGGTCCGCACGATAACTCAAAAAAATAAAGAGCTAGGATTCAAATTCATTTTAATGAAAGAATCGTCATCGCTATTGCAATATAGTCAGTTACGGTTAACATTTGATAGGTTTTCTGCAGTAGATTCGAGTAGTTGCCATACAAGTTTTTAATTAATAAGACATTACTCTATACCTAATTAAGCACGGTGTCTGAAATTTCCCCAAAAATATTTTAGCTTTATAGCCTAAGATCACAGACTAATACACTATACAGATCCACAAAAGTTAAAATTTCATATTTTTCAGTAGCGAGATGAGTTCGTAGTTAAGGCACTGTTATACTAGAATAATGTATACATAAAACTAATTTGTTATTGTTTTTTCATTGAGTGTTATACTGACGAAAAAAGAAAAGAAAAAAATAACAACAAAATCAATTTTGTGTTATACAAAAAGCAAATCAAAGAAAGAGAAACCAAAAAATAAAAATTATAAAAAATAGGAATGAGTATATCTATATATTTGATTTTGACATTAATATTTATATTACTAAATATTCAAAATCACATAGTGCATGTGATTGTTTATCTTAAAATGGGAAACTTTTTTTCTTGCCTTTAAAAAGAACTGCTATGTATAAAAAACGTATAATAGACTAGAGACTATTATAAGGATAGATAATAATTTAACGACTGAGCATTTAATGTAGGTTTTGTATATAATTTAGTAAATTTTATAGTGTTATAAACGAAAATGCATGTTGTATATCCTGTTAAATTTTTAATATAAAAATATCATACGCGCCAGTTTAGTTATTTGAATATTTTTTAAAGCTAACTAGCTAAATTGCCGCACAGTCAATTTGGGTATGAAAGTATGTTTTGTTAAAACAAAAATAAGCTAAAGAGTGGATAAAGTTTAGGAATTTGTATTGAACCCAAAGAAGACTCTAAATCAAAATTATAGATCTGATCACACATATTTGACCTTGCTGCTGTCTTTTCTTCCCGATTTGAACTTCCATTAATTTTTTTATTAGTTTCTTTCAAAATGCATTTTCGTGATGGAAACGCATTTTTTAAAAGTTTCTTTTTCCCAATATCTTTTGAAACAAAATGATTTTGACAAGCGAATAAATTTTTAGGATAGTCTCCATGTAAATTAAAATTATCAAGCCATTTTTGCCTGGCTTCCTTGTTACTAGGAAATTTAAAAAAATGATTTTCAGAGTTTTTGCAATTGGGTACACAACATTTTCTTCGATATGAACAACTTGGTATTGAAAATAAGCTGTTATTCTCTTCATGTCCCAAAAAATATAGAGGAATAGCTCCTTTTAAAATTCTTTTTTTACCTATGAATTTCTTATCAAAATGTTTTGAACAAATCCTTAAATTATTTATTTCACTTAAATTTAAATCAATTTGTAAGTTGTGGCACCATTGATCAAGTAGATCTTTATTTTTTGGAAACCGATGTAAATGTATATTTTCACATGTATTAAGTTTTTGTCCACAATTCTTTATACAACACATTTCTTTTGTACGATTATTCATGATTATAAATAATTATGTACTTACACTTATCACAATTGTCAATATTAATATGTATGCACTTAAATACACTTATCAAGTTATCACAATATTAATTAACTTTTTACAAGTAACTTTAAAAAGTCGCTCGAATGCAATTTAGCTAGTTAGCTTTAAAAAATATTCAAATAACTAAACTGGCGCGTATGATATTTTTATATTAAAAATTTAACAGGATATACAACATGCATTTTCGTTTATAACACTATAAAATTTACTAAATTATACATATACAAAACCTATCCTTATAATAGTCTCTAGTCTATTATACGTTTTTTATACATAGCAGTTCTTTTTAAAGGCAAGAAAAAAAGTTTCCCATTTTAAGATAAACAATCACATGCACTATGTGATTTTGAATATATAGTAATATAAATATTAATATCAAACTAGTATCGCCCTGTGCTCGAGATTCGAGCTATTTTTGCTTTTAAATTTACATACAAAATTAGTTTTTTGAAATTTATAATAGACTAATTTAACACGAAAAATTATATTTTTTTTCCTATACGTAATAAAATATATTGCAACAATGTTGTCAACAATTTTTGCGCTTGAAATTTGCTAAAAAAAAATTTATAATTTTTTCAGTTATAAAAACGTTGTTGTATTTTTGAACTATATTCCTATAGCTAAAGTCGCTTTAAAGAAAGTATAATGTGGTACAGTTATTACACAAAACAAAGCGATTTAAATTCTTAATATAAATCTTGTTCTAATATACAATGTTCTGAGAATTTGATTTAATTTCTAAACATATACATATATTTACTGAAGTCAAGTAGCCAAAATTCGAGTTAATGGTGTCCGTCATATAGAAAACTAAACAATTTAGTACGATTTGAATTTTTTTGTATCCGTTCCGTATGTATTCTGTTTCCTAATTAAAAATTGATGAATACATGCTTCAGTTCCTTTAAAGGCATTTTTTAAATCTGAACTGTCAAAAAAAAAATCGTTTCTTTTTTAGCTCTGAGCGCTCAGAGCGTGTGATTCATTTTTTTTCTTAAAGACATTTTGACGTTTGTTTAAGATTTTACTTGTAAAATAAAAATCAAAATGTTTTAATTTAATTTAATTTTCTTGTTTTTTTATTAAATCTGAACGCTCTGAGCGTACTCTGTTCATGCTTTGTTCATTAGAACGTGCTTATGTTGTTTAGAGCGTGCCTAGATCTCTGCTGTGATTTAAAAAAAAAACGCCTTATATAATATTTGTTCGTTATGTCAAAGTAAAACTAAAAAAAGTTTTTATCATGAAAAAACATTATTCGATGTTTAAAATGTAAAATAAAATTTTTAATTATCAGGGCTTAACCTTAATCAAAACATACAACGTACAATTTAAAAATATAAGAAAAACCGAAGACAATATTTTTATACTATTTATCAATTTTTAAAATTTAAAAATCCGAGGTACAGTATATCGCGTTACGCGTATTTGGGTTGCTTTCATGTAAATTTATTTACATAATTACTTATTTCAAAATTTTTTGACAGAAATTTTTCGCCGTACGCGTTGTAAATATTATTTTAAAATATTTTATTTTTAAAATTTAATCGTAGCAACATAAGAAAATACAATTACAATATTTTTATACGCTTTGTCAATTTTAAAATTTTAAAACTTCGAGGTACAGTACGTCGCGTATGCCTTAATATAAATTTATTTACAATAACAACTTATTTCAAAATTTTTTGACAGAAACTCAACGCCGAACATGCTGAATTTGGTTGATCCATAAGTAACAAATCATTTTTCTTACGAAATATTATTTCTTTTTTATGTTTCTGCAAACATATTATAGGTATTTTTTAATAAACAAATTTTTTACAAAAATATTATTTTAAATTTTCTATTTCTATTTTTCGCTTTGTCAATTTTTAAATCTGAGGTACCAGAACGTCTTGTATTTCGGTTGCTCACATGTAAATTTACGTACCTAACTATGTATATTTAAAAATTTTCTAGAAATTTCCAGAAATTATGCACCATACGCGTTGGTTTTGGTTAGGTCCTAATTAACAAATCATTTAAATTACAAATTATTTTTTTAAGAAAGATTATTTGTTATTTTTTTTTAAATTTTTTTGCAAATACATATATTTTTTAAATATCATTACTTGTATCACTACTTACAAACGTAATGGCAACTATATTTCAGAAGTCGGTTTTTAATTTAACAAAAAATAAATATAGCAACTATATTTCAGAAGTCGGTTTTTAATTTAACAAAAAACCGACTTCTGAAATATAGTTGCCATTACGTTTGAGAGTAATGATATTTAAAAAATATATGTATTTGCAAAAAAATAAAAAAAAAAATAACAAATAATCTTTCTTAAAAAAATTTTTTTTTTTATAACTGTAAATTTTTTTATAAATTGCAAACAAAAACTAAATACAGTACTTTTCGGTTATAACAACCATGATGGAACGGAAAATATTCGTCGTAATAAACGAATGTCGTTTTAAAAGAATGCTGTGAATTTTGGAAAATTAGTATAAGACTTGAACATTGTAGAATATGCTGATTCTATAATGGACACTTCGAACTCATTTGCTAGAATTTTATTTGATGTGTCAGCCTCAAGCCTAGGTATATAGTGCTTTTTCTTCTAATGAAATTTTTTTGTATTTTTGATGCGTTATGATTTTTTTTTATATTCAAAAATAAATAAAAAAATACTAAATTAATCACCAAGCAACATAATTAGATATAATAATTTTAAATAAAAGAAATATCATGTAATAAAAAACTTACATTTTTAGGTAAAATTTAATCTTTATCAAAAAGTGTAAAGTTTATTATAATTAAAATTGAACCGAGTTCGTTATAAATTAAAACTACTGTATAAACCAAATGTATTGCTTTCATTTCGAACAGCTCTCATGTAAATTCATGTACCTATTTATTTGTAAATTTTTTGACAGAAATTATAGGTACGTCAACTTTTATTTCAGTTGAAGATTATTTTAGTTTTTTTTTGCGAACATATTATAGGTATTTTCAATTATTTGGAATGTATGTTATTATAAAAAAAAATATTATTTTAAAATATTTTATTTTGAAAACTTAATCGTAGCAACATCAGAAAAAACAATTACAATATTTTTATACGCTTTGTCAAATTTTAGAATTTTAAATTCCGAAGTACAGTACATAACATACCTACTTATTTCAAAATTTTTTGACAGAAACTGCACGCCGTATGCATTTATTCTGGTTGATTCCTAAAGAACACATAATTTTTCCTAAGAAATGTAATTTTTTTGTTTCTGCAAACATATAGCAAGAAAAAAAAATACAGTAAAGCTCGCTTATAACGACCATGAAGAGACAGAAAATATTCGTCGTAATAAAAAAATGTCGTTTTAAAAGAATGCTGTGAATTTTGAAAAATTAGTATAAGAATTGAACATTGTAGATTGTGCTAATTCTAGAATGGGCACTTTGAACTCATTTGCTAGATTTTTATTTGATGTGTCAGCCTCACCTCTATGTTTATAGATGTATATGTGCTTTTTCTTGTAATGAAATTTTTTTTGTATTTTTGATGGTTTATTATGATTTTTTATTATATTCAAAAATACATATAAAAATACTAAAATAATCACCAAGCAACATTATAAGATATAATAAGTTTAAATAAAAGAAATATAAATGTAATAAACAACTTACATTTTTAGGTAAAATTTAATTCATTGGCAAAAAGTGTTACGTTTATTATAATTAAAATTGAACCGAGTTCGTTATAAATGAAAACTACTGTATAAACCAAATGTATTGCTTTCATTTCGAACTCATTTTTTTCGTTCGCTTTTTAAGATAAAGAAAAAACAAAAACAAAAAAAAAATTTTTTAAAAATTTAAATCTCCTTGTTCATTGAACATTTGAACTTAACAAAAAAAAGAAAGACATAAGTCGGCGCATATAATAGTTTGATTGAGTTGCGAGTTACAACCGAAAATGAATTACTTTTACCCAGAAAGTCGGCGCATAATATTAGAGTCATAAGCCTCAACTTTTAAAAGCGTGACCGTTAAATTCAAATTTACGTTAAATTAAAGACGGATTTTCACCTGAAAAAACGCAATATTCTAAAAAAAAATATCATTGTCCTATGAAAACAAAAAAAACCTTTATTTTGGTTTTTGTTTCATTAAAATTGGTCAAATAGTTTGCTCTAAAAAAGGATGTTTATATTTGTATGGGAAAAAATAAGCCGATTAAATATTATGATATATAGATATACTCATTCCTATTTTTTATAATTTTTATTTTTTGGTTTCTCTTTCTTTGATTTGCTTTTTGTATAACACAAAATTGATTTTGTTGTTATTTTTTTCTTTTCTTTTTTCGTCAGTATAACACTCAATGAAAAAACAATAACAAATTAGTTTTATGTATACATTATTCTAGTATAACAGTGCCTTAACTACGAACTCATCTCGCTACTGAAAAATATGAAATTTTAACTTTTGTGGATCTGTATAGTATATTAGTCTGTGCTAAGATTGTGCAAAATTTAATAGCGATACAAATTATTGTTTTGAGCATTACTTTATGTCAATAGTTGTTAACCTTAATGGCCAACGACTGACTAAAATATAGTCGATGTACTTGAAGAGGTTTAGAGAGCTGTATTCTGTTCTGTACTTAACTGCAAGTTCTACTACACTCTTCCTCGTTTTTTTATGATTTTTTGAAGGAAATGTAGGCTTTTTTTGGAAAAAGGTTTTAAAATACTATGTAGCTATTTAAGCTTAATAAATACGAAATCGAACTTTTTGATTTCTAGATTTTATTGGAAAAAAAATAAAACTGCATTTTGACACTGAAATTTATTTTTAAAGAACAACCAATGTAAAGCAGATAAAAAATAAAGACTTACGAAAAAATCTTGAGATGAAAATGTTATGTTACTTAAATTCAAGGATATATTTCATCGGATTCTTTATTAGCTTTATTTTTATTATTATTAATATTAAAAATGTGCATTTAAAATTTTGGTTTTCTAAGGTTTAAGTAGTATCCGCGTAGGACCAAATGACTATATCTTAAAGATAGCTGGGGTTGCCAAATTTCAAAAAATATATAGTTTTAATGGCGCATATTATCCTTTAAGGACGAAAAGGACATTTGAAAGTATCCTTGTCCTTGTTATTTTAGTCTATTTTATAAAAACCGTTATATCTGGCGATCTGTTCGGTATATATACATTCAATTAATAATTATATACACATTCTATACATTCTATATAATATCGGGAAGATTTGTTGCCCAAATTTTGAAATATTTGACTCAAAGTTAGTGATTGATCAAAGATTTGAGAATGATTTAATTTTTTTATAAGTTTGTTTTAAGAAAAATAAAAGAATATATACATTTTTATTAAATAAAACGTTATTTTATTTTTATTTTTGAAAAAAAAAAAACAATATTTGTCTTATATATTACTTTGTAAAAGGCATAACATTATTTTTAATACAAAAAAAATTACAAAAGAAATAATTTTTTGTTTCATAAATGCTTATATCTTCTAAACATTTTAATATAGGTATACAATATGCATGCACAAATTATAGAAAAAGAGCTTTCCAACGATGTAAAAATATTTAGGGGGTTTCTTGACCAAATTTTGAAAAATATGAGTTTTAGAGAAAAATGTTGAACATTTTTTTTTTGCAAAAATTTTCAACTTTGGTTTTAATAATTAAAATGCTGATACAAAATTTTCAATAAAATTCTTTTAATCGTTTAAGCAAATAAAATTTACAGAAAACTTCATGGCGTCGTCGTGGAAAACGAGTTAATCGAACTTAACTAAAATTTTTCCCAGCCTCTCTTTTGGACTACAAAATCAATCTGTAAAATTGGACACAAATCGGAAACACAATTTTTTTTTGGGTCCCGCCAGGACCAAATATGTTAAATCATTCCAGCCAAATTTATACAATAAATTCCGGTTAGTGGAACATTTATGCGATATTTCAAGACAATCGACCAAGCTGTTTCAGATCGACATCAAAAACATTAAAAACGCTTGATTACGCCCTCGTGCCCAAACAAGTTAACCAAACTCAACAAAAAATTGCAAAACAACCCTGTAAAACTGGACACAAATCGGAAACACAAAATTTTTTAGAAGCCCATTGGACCGGAATGGGTAATATATTCCAACTATCTTTAAAAAACCAAATCCCTTAGTTAAGAGGAAAATTTGTGCAAAATTTCAAGTCAATCGGTTAAAATGCCTAACAGAACAGAGTTTTTCGGGTTAACCGAACTCAACTAAAATTTTAGTCAGCCTTTCTTTTCGATTGCAAAACAACCCTGTAAAACTGGACACAAATCGGAAACAGAAAATTTTTTGGAAGCCCGTTGGACCGAAATGAGTTAATTTATTCTAACTAACTTAATACAACTAATTCCATTTGCTAAGAGGAACATTTGTGCGATATGGGTTAATATGTCAAACTGTTTCCGCTGGACATCAAAAACATTGATTACATTGGTTAGCCAAACTCAAAAAAATTTGTGTCTGTCGTCTTTTCGACTGCGAAACCACCTTATAAAATTAGACACAAATCGGAAACAAATAATTTTTTGGAAGCCCACCTGGTCGGTATTGGTTAATCCATTCCATCCAACTTTATACAACTAAGTAGCTTAAAGAAACATTTGTGGTAACTTAGAGAAACATTTGTGCAAAATTTCAAGTCAATCGGTCAAACGACCCGACATCAAAAAAACGAAAAAGCTTAAAACGATTCTGTAGCCGCAACCTGTTGACTTATAAAAATGTGGCATAGCCTATGTCACCCCCGGGCTTCCAGAATTATTCCTCTAAAATTTTGTAACAATCGGAACAGTGGTTTTCACGTGAATCCTAGACAAACAAACAAATAAATTTTCTCTTTATATATTAGATATTAGGGATCTGCACAAATATATTCCTTTATAAAAATTATCGAATGTATTTAAATACTGTATTTTAGTTCTATATATTCGTTCAAAAGCTTAAAATATGGTATATACTCAAACTACAACTTAACTGTAATTATTCTATTCGTTGTGTTTCAATTAAGAATATTGAAAAGCTTGGCTTTCATAAATACTTTGATGTTTTGAAAATCAAATTTGAATTCTTCTAAATCGTTTAAAATGCACCAAGTATACCGAGTATCTACACTAAATAAAATGAAAACGAGGAAGATTATAATTATAATTGTTATATAGTTTCAAAATGTTACGACCCCATTTTCAGGGGGCTGCCATACAACTTCCTTGCACCAATATGAATTTCTTTAAAACTAACTATACTAGGAGAAACAAAATTACACACATTTAGTTATATAATGAATCAAGCACTTATATGAAGTTTCAAAATTTTACGACCCCATTTTCGGGCAACTGCCATACAAAGTTTTCAATTCAATAACTTGTAGAGAAATTAACATTGTGTGAATTTTCTATAATTTCTCTAGCCTTGTCAACTAATTTACTTTTTAATCTATTTAACAATATTACATGACTTGAAGAATCATATTTTAAAATTATAGGTCTTACGCTTTCAATTAATTCTAAAAATGTATTTAGGTTCGCACCATTTCTATTGGCAGGTTTTCGTTGTATTTAACTGAATCGATCTTCAAAACCAATGGTTGACACGTTGTTGTTTGATTCTGTGTTAATGGATCAAACAACAACGACCATTATCTTTGTTGATCTCGTTGTATTAATTTTAAAGTATTTAAATGATGTTTACGTATATTTAACAAAAATATACGTATAAATTAAAATTAGATTTAATTTAGAGAAAATATCATTTCCGTTCTTTTAGGATATTTCCATTTTCTTGTACAGTATTGTTTGGGATATAAGTATTATTAACATATATAAAAATTATTTTAATAACTATTTTTATATAACTTAACATAACTTATATTAATATAATATATACTAGTAGGACCCCTGTGCAATTATCTCCGACTAATGGCACAGCTTTTTTTAGGCATTCTTGCTAAAGTATTTTATCTCTTCTAGCATTAGACACCTAATACTGTCATTTTGACGAACTTTGTTATACCGAGTTACCTTAATAAATTTTTTAATACTTCGACAAATATTTAAATTACGTTTTATATAAATATTGCTAAAAAACTTAAAATTTAGATTTTTAAAAATATATTTTCGAACACATATATTTTCTGACAATTTGATTAGTCAGAAACTAAAAACTTAATCTTTTTATTACTTTAAAATTTTTCTGGATACCAGCTTTCCTATTACAATTTTAACACAAATAAAAAAAAAATTCAATTTATTTTAATTTTTGTTTTATATTTGCCTCTATATTCTATTTTAAATACATATCTGTTGCTGTTCATCAATACAATTGATGATCGAATTATATTGTATGAAAATGAATTGTGATGTGAAATAGCTAAGTCTCGCTAACATATTTGTGTATTAGTAGTTTGATTGGTTATCGTTTTTAAAAAATAAAACATTGCAATTAAGATATTCTACTTTATTAAAAATATATATGTATATCAAATGCAAAATATTTCAATTTATGACACATTTTTTGGTAATATTTGAAATAAACAACGAAAAAGACCACACCACTGATAAATTGTTTTTTTTTTCTTTTTATTTTTTTTGCATGTAACCTACTCCGATAATATATCAATCCTATTCTAAGTTGCCTCGTACGGCTAAGTCGGATATAATCTACGAAAAAGTGATTCTCAATTCAGACTTAACGCTACGAAAACTGCAAAAGTCTACGAAAGAAATTTTCATTGGTACCATATTCGTATTTTAAATAAATTTTTATGCTTTTGTATTTTGTGTTATTCAATTTATTTAGAATTTTTTTTCATGTTGTCAAAATGATCCTCTTTACTTGGTCTAAAGATAATAATATCATTTAGATATACGTTCTTACTTTAGTATTGCATATAGTAGTATTACTAAGTGTTTTTTACGGTGATTGGATTATTTTTAATACTATAAAAGAGGATAACCAATTATAGTGGTCTTCCTTTGGATTGAACCTTTATATAAGGAAGTCGTTCTTTAGTGGTTCGGAGGCAGTCAATTGAAAATTGTGTACCTTGTTTGTAGTTACGTTATTCATATGTGCTAAATAAAATAGGTGTGACCGATTGCCTGAAAATTTAATATAAGTGTCGCTGTAAGACAATAAAGTTCACATTTGTTAACCAATATTGGAATGATGATGAATCTAAAAAATTTTTGTGTTAATTTATTTCTGTTAATTTATTGCGGCACAATTTACAAATTGTACTTATGCTTTTATTTAAAAACCCTTAGAGTGGCGCAGAAACGCTCAACCGGGTATTATCTAATTTACATGTAAGTACTATTATTCCCGTGTGACTATATGTCAAACGGTTATACTAGATTTACCATTACGATTGTGGCGCAGAGAAAAAGGGGAGTAAATATAGACTAAATGATATGGATCGGATCAAAATCGAAAAGAGAACCGATCTAGGTATGCATGTCCGTCGGTCCGCACGATAACTCAAAAAAATAAAGAGCTAAGATTCAAATTCATTTTAATGAAAGAATCGTCATCGCTATTGCAATATAGTCAGTTACGGTTAACATTTGATAGGTTTTCTGCAGTAGATTCGAGTAGTTGCCATACAAGTTTTTAATTAATAAGACATTACTCTATACCTAATTAAGCACGGTGTCTGAAATTTCCCCAAAAATATTTTAGCTTTATAGCCTAAGATTGTGCAAAATTTAATAGCGATACAAATTATTGTTTTGAGCATTACTTTATGTCAATAGTTGTTAACCTTAATGGCCAACGACTGACTAAAATATAGTCGATGTACTTGAAGAGGTTTAGAGAGCTGTATTCTGTTCTGTACTTAACTGCAAGTTCTACTACACTCTTCCTCGTTTTTTTATGATTTTTTGAAGGAAATGTAGGCTTTTTTTGGAAAAAGGTTTTAAAATACTATGTAGCTATTTAAGCTTAATAAATACGAAATCGAACTTTTTGATTTCTAGATTTTATTGGAAAAAAAATAAAACTGCATTTTGACACTGAAATTTATTTTTAAAGAACAACCAATGTAAAGCAGATAAAAAATAAAGACTTACGAAAAAATCTTGAGATGAAAATGTTATGTTACTTAAATTCAAGGATATATTTCATCGGATTCTTTATTAGCTTTATTTTTATTATTATTAATATTAAAAATGTGCATTTAAAATTTTGGTTTTCTAAGGTTTAAGTAGTATCCGCGTAGGACCAAATGACTATATCTTAAAGATAGCTGGGGTTGCCAGCTTTCAAAAAATATATAGTTTAAATGGCGCATATTATCCTTTAAGGACGAAAAGGACATTTGAAAGTATCCTTGTCCTTGTTATTTTAGTCTATTTTATAAAAACCGTTATATCTGGCGATCTGTTCGGTATATATACATTCAATTAATAATTATATACACATTCTATACATTCTATATAATATCGGGAAGATTTGTTGCCCAAATTTTGAAATATTTGACTCAAAGTTAGTGATTGATCAAAGATTTGAGAATGATTTAATTTTTTTATAAGTTTGTTTTAAGAAAAATAAAAGAATATATACATTTTTATTAAATAAAACGTTATTTTATTTTTATTTTTGAAAAAAAAAAAACAATTTTTGTCTTATATATTACTTTGTAAAAGGCATAACATTATTTTTAATACAAAAAAAATTACAAAAGAAATAATTTTTTGTTTCATAAATGCTTATATCTTCTAAATATTTTAATATAGGTATACAATATGCACGCACAAATTATAGAAAAAGAGCTTTCCAACGATGTAAAAATATTTAGGGGGTTTCTTGACCAAATTTTGAAAAATATGAGTTTTAGAGAAAAATGTTGAACATTTTTTTTTTGCAAAAATTTTCAACTTTGGTTTTAATAATTAAAATGCTGATACAAAATTTTCAATAAAATTCTTTTAATCGTTTAAGCAAATAAAATTTACAGAAAACTTCATGGCGTCGTCGTGGAAAACGAGTTAATCGAACTTAACTAAAATTTTTCCCAGCCTCTCTTTTGGACTACAAAATCAATCTGTAAAATTGGACACAAATCGGAAACACAATTTTTTTTTGGGTCCCGCCAGGACCAAATATGTTAAATCATTCCAGCCAAATTTATACAATAAATTCCGGTTAGTGGAACATTTATGCGATATTTCAAGACAATCGACCAAGCTGTTTCAGATCGACATCAAAAACATTAAAAACGCTTGATTACGCCCTCGTGCCCAAACAGGTTAACCAAACTCAACAAAAAATTGCAAAACAACCCTGTAAAACTGGACACAAATCGGAAACACAAAATTTTTTAGAAGCCCGTTGGACCGGAATGGGTAATATATTCCAACTATCTTTAAAAAACCAAATCCCTTAGTTAAGAGGAAAATTTGTGCAAAATTTCAAGTCAATCGGTTAAAATGCCTAACAGAACAGAGTTTTTCGGGTTAACCGAACTCAACTAAAATTTTAGTCAGCCTTTCTTTTCGATTGCAAAACAACCCTGTAAAACTGGACACAAATCGGAAACAGAAAATTTTTTGGAAGCCCGTTGGACCGAAATGAGTTAATTTATTCTAACTAACTTAATACAACTAATTCCATTTGCTAAGAGGAACATTTGTGCGATATGGGTTAATATGTCAAACTGTTTCCGCTGGACATCAAAAACATTGATTACATTGGTTAGCCAAACTCAAAAAAATTTGTGTCTGTCGTCTTTTCGACTGCGAAACCACCTTATAAAATTAGACACAAATCGGAAACAAATAATTTTTTGGAAGCCCACCTGGTCGGTATTGGTTAATCCATTCCATCCAACTTTATACAACTAAGTAGCTTAAAGAAACATTTGTGGTAACTTAGAGAAACATTTGTGCAAAATTTCAAGTCAATCGGTCAAACGACCCGACATCAAAAAAACGAAAAAGCTTAAAACGATTCTGTAGCCGCAACCTGTTGACTTATAAAAATGTGGCATAGCCTATGTCACCCCCGGGCTTCCAGAATTATTCCTCTAAAATTTTGTAACAATCGGAACAGTGGTTTTCACGTGAATCCTAGAAAAACAAACAAATAAATTTTCTCTTTATATATTAGATATTAGGGATCTGCACAAATATATTCCTTTATAAAAATTATCGAATGTATTTAAATACTGTATTTTAGTTCTATATATTCGTTCAAAAGCTTAAAATATGGTATATACTCAAACTACAACTTAACTGTATTTATTCTATTCGTTGTGTTTCAATTAAGAATATTGAAAAGCTTGGCTTTCATAAATACTTTGATGTTTTGAAAATCAAATTTGAATTCTTCTAAATCGTTTAAAATGCACCAAGTATACCGAGTATCTACACTAAATAAAATGAAAACGAGGAAGATTATAATTATAATTGTTATATAGTTTCAAAATGTTACGGCCCCATTTTCTGGGGACTGCCATACAACTTCCTTGCACCAATATGAATTTCTTTAAAACTAACTATATAGGAGGATCAAAATTACACACATTTAGTTATATAATGAATCAAGCACTTATATGAAGTTTCAAAATTTTACGACCCCATTTTCGGGCAACTGCCATACAAAGTTTTCAGTTCAATAACTTGTAGAGAAATTAACATTGTGTGAATTTTCTATAATTTCTCTAGCCTTGTCAACTAATTTACTTTTTAATCTATTTAACAATATTACATGACTTGAAGAATCATATTTTAAAATTATAGGTCTTACGCTTTCAATTAATTCTAAAAATGTATTTAGGTTCGCACCATTTCTATTGGCAGGTTTTCGTTGTATTTAGCTGAATCGATCTTCAAAACCAATGGTTGACACGTTGTTGTTTGATTCTGTGTTAATGGATCAAACAACAACGAGCATTATCTTTGTTGATCTCGTTGTATTAATTTTAAAGTATTTAAATGATGTTTACGTATATTTAACCAAGTAAAATTAAAATAAAGAAAACGTAAAATTTCAAATTAAATGAAAAATTAAAATTAGATTTAATTTAGAGAAAATATCATTTCCGTTCTTTTAGGATATTTCCATTTTCTTGTACGGTATTGTTTGGGATATAAGTATTATTAACATATATAAAAATTATTATAATAACTATTTTTATATAACTTAACATAACTTATATTAATATAATATATACTAGTAGGACCCCTGTGCAATTGCACAGCTTTTTTTAGGCATTTTTGCTAAAGTATTTTATCTCTTCTAGCATTAGACACCTAATACTGTCATTTTGACGAACTTTGTTATACCGAGTTACCTTAATAAATTTTTTAATACTTCGACAAATATTTAAATTACGTTTTATATAAATATTGCTAAAAAACTTAAAATTTAGATTTTTAAAAATACTGCAAAGTAGATAAAAATCAAAGACTTACGAAAAAATGTGGAGAACGAAAATGTTATGTTATTTAATTTTAAATATATTTTTATTCGGATTCTTTATTAGCTTTATTTTTATTATTATTAATATTATCTCATTTAGCTTTTAACTATTTGAGACTATTTAAGGAAAAAATTTGTCTTATTAAGTAAGTGAGCTTTTGGAATAAAGGTTAACTTGCGTTCATACCAAAAATTTGAAAATTTCATTGAATCTTTGTTCAAAACGCGTAAACAGGTCAAAACCAAATTAACCCTGTGGGTTTTTATAATAAAAATGCTAGTACAAATTTTTCAATAAAATTCTTCTAATCGTTTAAGCAAATAAATTTATAGAAAACTTCATTGCGTCGTTTTGGAAAACGGGTTAATCGAACTTAACTAAAACTTTTTGCAGCCTCTCTTTTAGACTGCAAAATAAGCCTGTAAAATTGGACACAAATCGAAAACACAAAATTTTTTGAAAGCCCGCCAGGCCACAATGGGTTAATTTATTCCAACCAAATTTATTAACTAATGCCAGTTGCTAAGGGGAACATTTGTGCAAAATTTCAAGTCAATCGGTCAAACCGTTTTGACTCGACATTAAAAACATTGAAAAAGTTTCATTGGGCCCCCGTGCCCAAACGGGTTAACCGAACTCAACAAAAATTTGTGTCAGCCTCTCTTTTCGACACCAAAATCACCCTGTAAAATTGGACACAAATCGGAAACACTAAATTTTTTGGAAGCCCACCAGTCCGAAAAGGGGAAATTTATACATCTAATTCCGGTTGCTAAGAGGAAAATTTGTGCAAAATTTCAAGTCAATCGATCAAACCGTTTAGCCTCGACATCCAAAAAACGAAAAAGCTTAAAACTGCTCTGGAGACGCAACCTGTTGACTTATAAAAATGTGACATAGCCTATGTCACCACCTGGGCTCTCAGAATTATTTCTTTAAAATTTTGTGGCAATCGGACCAGTGGTTTTCATGTGAATCCTGGACAAACAAACAAATTTTCTCCTTTATATATTAGATATATTGTTTAATTCATCTTTTGTTGTGTAATAAAATTATGTTGTATTGTTTATTTAAAATATTATGTAAAGTATCAATATAGTTTTGTTTTGCAATTACAAAAATATTATTACCTAATCTGCACCAGAATTTTGGGAAATTTATATTGTTTTTTAATGTCAAATTTGGTGTCATGATGTTTTTTCCTATTTCCTTAGTGTCCTCAAAATTTGGGCCCAATTGGAGTAGTGGATCGATGACCATCCACACAGTTCCGAAAACCTTAAAGCATACCTTCGAAAATAATAAAGATAGAAACTTTAAACAAATATAGAAGCATCAAATTTGGCACAAGAGTGTTCTTTACTATTTTCTACGTGCTCCCCTAATTTATTATCAATTGGAGTGGTAGCTCTCCCAGACCTCCCAATGTTTAAAAGCTTATCATCGAAATTGAAAAAAACAATAGTAGCTTAAAATTAAGATAGAATGTTCCGGTTGTGTACAAAGGTTAACTAGTATTGAAAGTATGGCGGGACTGCATATGGGTGAAATCAGACAATGGATTCGGGTTCTGGAACCTTTAAAAATTGGGCTAACGAACATATATCTAAAATACACCATAACTACAAAACCAATGACGCTATTTGGATGAAGTTTAAACCCTAGGTTACTAGTAATGAAAGTACTGCGGGGATTGTTTGTGGTCGAGTTCGGATTCTAGAAGTTTTTAGTCGAATTCAGGCCAAACGAGTATAATTTCGAAACCAAAGAAGATAGAACCTTAAAATTTGGGACACAAGTTGTTTTCTTATTTGCTTTGTGCCCATAAAATTTTGGATGAATTGTTATAGTGGTTTGCGTACCACACCTTTCTACTTCCAAGAACGTAAAGCAAATATTCGAAATTAATAAAATTTGTAACTTGAAATAAATATAGAAGCTTTAAATTTAGTATAACGGTATTTTTTTCTATTTGCCTCCTAAGAAATCACTAAATTAAAAAGCTTATCTTCGCAATTCATAAAGATAAAAACTTTAAATTTGATACACGAGGGTTCTTTCCTATTTCCGTTCTTATTTAACACATTTATATTTTTAAAAGGCTAAGAACTTTACCATAAAACATATTATGTATTATATTTTATAAAGTAAAATAAAATTTTTTTTAAAAAACAATTAAATTTCCTCTTTTTTATTTTTAATATAAATTTTATTGAATTATTACCATAGGTAATATATAATTAAGACATTGTGTACGATACTTAAGTTGTGTTTAAAGGAAGGTACATGCTGCATAAATTTATTTTTATAATTAAATGAATTATATGAACAGTTCTAAATGTGTCATTGTATTTTAGAAATACATTTATTTATTTAATAGGTTCATAAACTAACAATTAAAAAAAATATCAATTTTAAAAAATTTTAATAATTAAATATATTAATGCTTTGATTAGTTTCTTATTTTCAATTTATATTCAAATTTTTTCAATTTTGTAATTGGATTGAAATTATAAAGTTAATTTGGTTAGCTATGTCTTATGATCAAACTAATAAAAGCTTTTATGGTTTTAAAATGACTTATGGATTTCCTATTAAATTTGAACCAAATAAGTGTAGGGTATTTCTAAGTCAGTTGCACAGACTAACTGTTTCTTTACTTGTTATTTCTTCAATTCCGACATTTAATGAATATAACTAATTTTGTGATAATTCTAGTGCTTCAGATATCGGAACGTTAGGGTGCAATGCCGTAACATCAAACGAAACGAATATATGGAGTTTTATTTTGACATTAGGTTTATATGTTTTTGAATCATAACTTAGACCCTTAATTAGTAGGATAATTTCTTCTGCAAAATTTACTGAGGTCAAATTCGTAATATTATTTGGTACAAATTCTACTTTTGGTATTTTGGCTACTGGGTTTTTTGGAAAATAGTTTATTAAATATTAATGCTAGTTTATTGCGTTTTATAATGAATTTTTTGATTGTGATATCTTCAATGGCATATAGGAATTTTATTAATTCTAGAGTTTGACTATGATTCAGAAGTTTTATAATTTCTAGGTAAAGCGAATATGTTTAATTTTCCGTATGTAATAGTTAAGCATAATTAGGGTTATTTAACTCTAATTTAATTCAATTTTTCTTTGATTCCTCTAAAACTTTTTTAGCTATATTTCTATCTAATGAATAATTAATTTAAGTGAAGTTTGGAATGACTTTAAACTTTTTGCAATTGTTCAGGCAAATAGTTTATCAAAATACACTTATAAAAAAAAAGTGCTAAAAATGTATGTAATTTATATTTTTATATAAAAATTAGCTGTTATTCAAAAAAACTTTCGTAATTTAATAATAAAACTTTGTTTTTCATTATAACTTTAACTGCTAGAGTGTGAACATTAACACTTTGTATTTTAATAAAATATTGTTCAGTTATAATAAAATTTGTTCAACACTAATCAATGAAAATAATAAAACATTGGATGATAATCATAAATTGTAGTTTTTTTACCCACGATATTTCGTCCGCAACTCTGTATAAATTTCTATTGCAATAATTGGATAATAGTAGCAGCTATGAATTAATTAAGAGTGCTCCAATTAGATTTGAATGCTTGGATGTTCAAGAAATGAAAATAAAAATTCCAAGATACTTTACTCAAAAAACTTTTAATGTTTATATTATAAAAAAAAAAACACAATAAAATTAAATGAAGTTCGAAATAAAGTCAAAGCTATTCATTACACTATTGTACATTGGAATTATTACAAAAATTCACGTTCTGGGAACACACGCTGCTATAACTGTCAAATTTACGGACACGGGACAAAAAATTTTCATCTATTATCTAAATGTGCTCTATGTGAAACTCTCTACGAAACTAAAACATGTCCCCAAATCAATATAACATCAGAAAATAAAAAAATAACACTAACCATTTACAACAATACTAATATAAATATTCCATAAATTAATAACATTAGTAATAGTTGCAATAATAACAATAATAACAACTACAATTTATTTTCCTATCAAAAAATATTGAAAATTTTTAGTGAATTACTAACAAATATAGTTAATTGTATAAATAAAACAGAACAGATTAATGTTATCGCTGATACAATTTTTAAATATTTCTGTAATAATAGTAATAATAAGCATGTCAATAATGGTCCATATAATAAAGTTATTGGAAACTCCATTAGGTAATATTAAATTAAACTTCAATATTATAATGTTAGAATAATATTTATAATAAACATACATATTAAAATATAATTATTATTATTAATATATTTGACTACAATGAGGTGTAACAAACGCATTCAATTAAATGTCTTTTGTTGGATGTGTTCAATTATAAAAAAAATAAAATATTAATGTTTTGTTGAATGTGTTTTATTTTAGAAAATAAAATATCATAAATTATCATAAGCAGGCCAAAAAATATTTTATTTATTTTTAATAAAAAAAAAAAAAAAACAAAAATAAATAAAATGTTTTTATGAATTTAAATTATTTTAATGTATAAATTTGTTCATTTACGTTTTTAAAACTCACAGAACATTTTCTGGAAATTTTATATAAATAGTAAAACATTTTGTTAATAAAAATTAAAAATACTATGCTTAGCAAGAAAATTGTGTAGTAAGTCTTAATTATTTTCAGTGAAAATCTGAAATAACGAATGTACGCTTTGTTGCATTGCTTGATTTGCTTTGTTTTGAAAAGCAAATAAACCAAGCAATGCAATCAAAGTAATTTCAAAGTTTCCTCAAAGTTCCCTCATCTCTCTCTGAACCCTACATCTTTCCCTCATAATTCGTTTTAATTATTTTTTCAATTTAAAAAAGTCAAAAATGCAAAAAAAAAAATGGTGTAGAGGTTGGCAAAGTGGCTTCGGTCGGCTTGAGTACTGTGCACCCAGCACCCTGCACCATAGAAGCGAAACAAATTTTTATACCCGTATGACTATATAGTCAAAGGGTATAATAAATTTGCCATTACGTTTGTGACGCAGAGAAGGAGAGGGGTAGATATAGACTCAAGTGTATGAATCGGATCAGAATCGAAAAAAAAATCTATTTAGCTATGTATGTCCGTCCGTCCGCACGATAACTCAAAAACTAAAGGAGCTATTTAAATCCAGCCATTTTGGTTCATGGGTTCGGGTGGCTGCCATACAACTTCTTTTTTTATAAAGTAGTTTAGTTTTATGGCCAAAGTTTCTGCAAAATTTAGTTGGTCTGTTGCAGTGAGTTCGAGTAGCTGCCATACAACTCCTTCTTTTATATAAGCATTACTCTATACCTACTGAAGTTGGGTGTCTGAAATTTTGCAAAAATAGTTTAGTGTAATGACCAAAGTTACTGCAAAATTTGGTTGGTCTATTGCAGAGGGTTCGAGTAGCTGCCATACAACTTCTTATTTTATATGAGCATTACTCTATAGTCTATACCTATTGAAGTTGGGTGTCTGAAATTTTGCCAAAAATAGTTTAGTGTAATCGCCAAAGTTACTGCAAAATTTGGTTTGTCTACTGCAGAGGGTCTAGGTGCCATACAACTCCTTCTTTTATATGAGCATTAATAAAGCTGGTATGTTTGAAATTTTGCCAAAAGTAATTAATGTTTATAATAATAATGATATAATGTTTATATAACGGTCTTTCGGGTATCCCAGAGTTGACTCAGTCTCCTCTACTACACTCTTCCTCGTTTTTTTTTTAATATATATTATAAAAAATTCCAAATAAAGTTTATAACCCAAAATCTATAAATAAAGCAAAACTCAATTCAAAAATCAACATTTAATACAATTTTACGTACATAATAAATAGGTACATTTTAGCATGTTAAGTAGCTACATAATTGAATTTTAGCAACAAATATTTCGATTTGAATCTAAACAAAGGTTGTGAAAAATATGTATAGCAATATTTTTTTAAAATATGTATTCACAACATTAATAGATGGAGAAATAGATCATTATTGAAACAAAATAAACCTTTAAAAAAATTTAAAATCTTTTATTAATTTATATAATTTAATCAAGTACGAAAGTTTAATTTAAGCAAGTACGAGATTTATTTAAATGAAAAAGGAATACTAATTGAAAATTTAAAAAATTTGGTTTCAACTAAAAACCTCAACATTTTATCAAATTCAAAACATACAAAAGGTAGACCACGTATCTATTTTTGTGTATCTATTACTAGAATCGAAGCATAATCTGCGTTATACAAAAAGTAACGATTGCGAATATATTTAAGAATATGGTTTTGATATACAATATGTATATATATATATATATATGTATATAATTAAATTAGAAATAGTTCTTAATTAGAAAAAGTTCTTCTTTCAATTGACCTTCCGTCATTCTATGACGGGCCAACAGTTAGTTTCTAAATATTCAATATTGGTTTTCAAATATTTTAAATTAAGATAAAGAAATAAAATGCAATAATTACACCTCCGCTTTCCATTTATATTTACTCTATATTTAACAGCAGATCCAACATAGCCATGTCATAAAAAGCGAAAAGCGTTGCAAAAGGCATACTATAGGAAAAAAATGTACACCTAATCTTTTGCAGTGGTCATCTTAAAACTCTTTATAACTTTATTGTTGATTCTGATTTAACGCAACGTACAATATTTTCAAGCCATAACATGAAGAGAACGAAAGTTATTTAAAAGGCTGATTTTACACGTAGTCTTAAAGGGAAAGGGAGTTTTGCATAAAAGTCTAATTCTAAAATACTTAAGTTTAACTTGTAAATTTGTTAGTTTTTGGAATTTCGTTTAAAAATGGCCGTAATATTCCATAGAATTCTTTTAATATCTTCTATTTTAAAAATGTCCTAAGTCATAATTTCCAAATATTACTTTTATAAAAAGTTTCTTATCAAGCTTTCAATGAAGATGAGATAAAACTAAAATTTGAAATCGGATGAGTTTCACAGCTAGATAATGCTAAATGAAATGCTCGAAAAAAAATTTTAAATATTTGTTTAGGAAAATACATCTTTTTTTTTTTTATTTAGTTCACTAAATACTTTATTTTACAGTTCATTTTAACAAATATAAGTAGCAAAATTTATATACTCAAATAATTCATATTTTTAAATAATAATGAGAACAGAAAAAAAAGTAGATAATTAAATCATTCTATTGCACATATAGGCAAGTGTCGAATGATTAGTTGTGTCAAACAAAATTCATTACAAAAATTTAAATTATTTAAAAAAATTTAAATTATTTAAATTATCACATATATAACATTATTAAACAAAAGTTAATCACAGCATTTATTCCAATGAAATACAAAAAACACTTAATCTTATTCCCATTTTCTTATATATATGTACTTATATGATAGACTTATTTGATTACCTTAACTAATCTTCTACATTCACTGAGTTGTAACTTAACAGCCAAGATTTAATTTTATTTAAGAATATAAGACACACACTTATTTGATTACCTTAACTAATCTTCTACATTCACTGAGTTGTAACTTAACAGCCAAGATTTAATTTTATTTAAGAATTTGTGAGAGAATATTAATATCTCTAATTTCACGAGGTAGTAGATTATAAATTTTAGGAGCTACTATTTCATAGAAACGCGCGTAGTGCTCTTTATTATGCCGCGATAAATTGACCAAAGCTTTCTTATTGCTTCTTAAGTTATATGTGATATTTTGCTTAACGCTTAAATAACCAGACTTCAAAAAGAAGATTTTTAAAGTTTTATACAGATATAAATTTCTAATTGGAAGAATTCTCAATTCTCTAAAAAGATCTTTGGTGTGTGCAAGGCGATTTTTGAATCGTTGAAAATTTTAATTTGAAAGCTAAATTTTTGATATGTTATCGAAAAAGTTAAAATTTTATTTTGATATAAAACTCAGAGTATTTGAGAAATTTAACTAAAATAAAATTTTAGTTATTTTAAAATTAGTTATATACACGTATTTTTTAAGTCGAAAATAATTCAAAATTAATGTATAATTTTGAAAATAATCTGAAAATTTAAAATTATATCCATTTTTACACCACCCTTGATGTAGAGCGCTTCTTTTTAAAGTGGCACATTCAATAGGCAGACTTGTTTATTTGGAAAAAAATATTTTATCACAATTGCAACATTTACACATCCATTCTAAATAAATTTCTAATTACCCAATATAAATAGTGAATGTTAGTTCAATTAGTATTCTTTTTAAATTACTTTGCTCAAGGAAAAATTGTTCTAAATGAATATCTAGTAAAATTTTCTGAAATTTTGTTGTCATTTGAAAAAAATATTAATCTCTTTATTTGGGTAACATTTTTTATTTAATAAGTTTTTACGTACTATTTGTAAAAAATTTCGAAAAAATCTAAAAATTATCCTGGAAATTGGTCTTTGGTGAAACACGATTTATTTCAAAAGCTTAACAATTCAAAATATTATAACATAAAAAATAAAGAAAACCTTACAGGCATGATATCAGTCCATTTTCAAAAACATTTTATTTTTCAAGGAAATAGTACTTTTGTCTAAATAGGGTAGTTTTTTAATTTTTTATTATATGTATAGCAAAATAAAGAAACAAAGATAAAAAAGTAATTCTTTCAATATTTTTTTCCTTTCATTCTATTAAATAATAAAATATAGTAAAAATAAAAAAAATAATATTTAAAGTTATTAAATATTGCAAATTAATTTACAAAAAATTATATTTTAATATTCTATTAAATTAAAAACTATTTACATTATTAGAATAAGACAATATATTTATTAAAATTAGTAAAAATAAATAAGCTTGTTTCCTTTTATTAAAAATAAAAATGTTGTTATTCTGATGTTCACATGATGAACAAAAATTCCGCATATGGCGTGCTGTAATCAAAATTTATTTCACAGTCTGCAAAATGTCATTTTTTTTTCGAATTTTCTTCTTTTGTGTATGCTGTAGTCCGTCGGAATGGAAAAGGAATGAAAATGAATGAAATTTCTATCGACACAATACCCCTATTTATAATAGACATATGATGTCATATGAACTTTCGATAAATATTCGATATGATTACCTATTGTCTACAAAATTATAACCCTAACTATAATAGTCATAACATAATTAATCATACGCATAAAATATCAAACATAAACATTTAATTATTAAAAATTTATGTATTGCTATGTTTGGTTTTGAAATTTTTTAATTCTTTTTAATTTTAGTTTAAGTTATTTTTGGTTTCTTTTCAATTTAGTTAGCTTGTATGTATGAGATCATATGATATGTACGCTTCGTTTCGTTTGTCTGTGACTTGATGAATGATTTCTTAATTATATCGAATGATGGCTATGACAATTATAGTTAGTTATATGAAAAGCCATACAATTGTACAAAATCATATGATATCATATGACATCATATGACTATTATAGTTTTGGGGTAATTAGTCTTTCGAAAGCATTATAATATAAGAAGTGTTTTCTAGTGGGAAATAATTTTTTTTATTGTTAGAAAACGAAAGGTAAATATTATTAACATTGATTCTGGAAGGCTCAACACTTCATATAAAGCGATTCTCAGCACGTCTCCTCTAAAGAAATTATCTTGTCTGGCTATTTATGAAGACTTTTTTTTTGTAGCGATGTCATTTTTGTAAAGTTGGTATAGACATTAAAATTGTTATACCCGTATGACTATATAGTCCAAGGGTATAATAAATTTGCCATTACGTTTGTAACGCAGAGAAGGAGGGGGGGTTAGATATAGACTCAAGTGTATGGATCGATTTAGCTATGTATTTCCGTCCGTCCGTCCGTCATCACGATAACTCAAAAAGTAAAGGAGCTAGGATTAAGAAATTTTCACAAATTCGTTTTTATGCAAAAAACGGAATCGAGTTTTAAATTCAGCCATTTTGGTCCACCGGTTCGAGTACCTGCCATACAACTTCTAATTTTATATGAGCATTACTCTATACCTATGGAAGCTGCGTGGAATTTCGCCAAAAGTAGTTTAGTATAATGGCCAAAGTTACTGCAAAATTTGGTTGGTCTACTGCAGAGGGTTCGAGTAGCTGCCATACAACTCCTTCTTTTATATGAGCTTTACACTACATCTGATGAAGCTGGGTGTCTGAAATTTTGCAAAAAATAGTTTAGTGTAATGGCCAAAGTTACTGCAAAATTTAGTTGGTCTACTGCTGAGGGTTCGAGTAGCTGCCATACAACTCCTTCTTTTATATGAGGATTACACTACACCAAATGAAGCTGGGTGTCTGAAATTTTGCCAAAAATAGTTTAGTGTAATGGCCAAAGTTACTGCAAAATTAGGTTAGTCTACTGCAAAGGATTCGAGTATCTGCCATACAACTCCTTCTGTTATATGAGCATTACTCTACACCTAATAAAGCTGAATGTTTGAAATTTTGCCAAAAGTAATTAACCGGATGATATAATGTATATGTTACGGTCATACGGGTATCCCAGAGTTGACACAGTCTACTCTACTACACTCTTCCTCGTTTTTTTTACTTTTGAGTTTTCGTAGTTGGCAAAATTTATAAACATAAATATTTATGAGAATTTTAGAAGAAGTATAAGAAATAATTCAAGTCCTTTTGAATTACCTACTCATTTTAAGTGAAAAAAGGATGTTGAACTACTTAAATTTTTATTATGTACGTTTTTATAAACATAAATTCATAAATATGTATGAGTTTTTTTTATTTGTATGATTCTTTTGAATATGAAAAAAATTAATACATAATTTTAGAAGAACTATAAGAAATAATTCAAGTCCTTTTAAATTACCTAAACATTTTAAGTAAAAAAGGATGTTGAACTACTAAAATTAATATTATGTACCTTTAATTAACCTGCATTTAACATTACAAGTAACTGAAACTAAATTTATGAAATTCTTTATTTTTTTTTTTTTAAACATATGAAAATTTGGCGGCATGACATTTGTCCCTTTGTCATTGGTCCCCAAGAGACTTATGACACATCCAAATATGTCATTAGTTCCTGGGGAGTAATAACACACCTTAGTGTGTCATAAGTCCCTCAAAATATGTGACATTATTCCCCCGGAAAAATTTTTTTTTATTTATTTTATTTATTTATTTATTATAAATTCATGATATTACAGTTATAAAATTACAATATACTAGACTTAGACAATAACTTAAAATTGGTATAAGAGTCTTAGCAATTATAATATATATATATACAGTTATGGAGTATAAATACAAAAATTAAATATATATTTTTATTATAACCTAATGTATATTTAACAATAAAATATTAATTTATTTATAATTCTAACAATTTTTTTAATAAAGCCTGATCTTTTTTTAATAACATTTTCAATTTAAATGTGAAGCGACTTATATTACTGCAATTCTTTAAATTCTCCGGAAGATAGTTGTAAATTCTTATTGACGAGCAAAAATTACTGTTTCCAAACTAAACAAAGCCAAACTGATTGATGTCAAATCCGCCTGCACATTTAATGAATTCACATATTCTTTTATTAATTATTTTTTCAAATATTTTACTCATGCAGCTAGTGAGTGTTATCGGCCGGTAATTAGATGTTTCCAAGGGAGAACCATTCTTGTATATTGGAATCACAGTACTGTATTTTAATAAACTAGGATAGTTTCCTGTGCGAAAGCTGTCATTAATAAAATTACTAATTATCGGAGATATTATCTCAGCTACCGCTTTTAACTCTTTTGCTGCTATATCTGAGCCAGGTGAATTATCTTTTAGATTCATAATAACATTAAGCACTTCTATTTCATTAGTAGGTACCAAGAACATGGAACTTTCATTTATTTTATTTTTTATTATATTTTCTTCTTTAGTTTGTATTTTATCAGCTAACTCTCTTCCAACATTACTAAAATGTTCATCTTTGCAATTTTTCATCTTTTTTTCAAAATGCAATATCTTTGCTAATATTTAAAATTTTATCATTGTGTCTTATTTCCTTTATAATATTGTTACTATCTGCTTTTTGGTTTGCTATCTGAGAGTTCAGAACATTCCATATCTTTTTAGTATTTGAACCAGCTTCTTGTAATTTTCTATTAAAATAATTTTGCTTTGCTTTCTTTATCTCTACATTAACCTTGTTTTTTAATTCATTATATTTTATTTTATGCTCCGCAATATTAGGGTATTTTTTATGATACTTATACAATTTATTTCTGTGTTCTATTAGTTTTAAAATTTCTCTGTACATCCACGAATTATTTTTTCTAATTCTCATATATTTAACACTTGTACTAGTGTTCTTGCAATATTTTATAACTTCAATCAATTCATCAATATTTTGACAAGTATGTCTACGTAAGTGATATTCCAACAGATATGAGTATTTCGAATAGTTAATACCAGTTATTTGATTATACACCATCGTTTCAAGTTTTCTGAGAACTGATTTAATTTCAACACATACTGCTTTATGATCTAGGTTAGGAATATCATGCAAAGTGATATTAAAACCAAATCGATTCGTCTTAAGATCTAAAAGAACATGATCTAACAGAGTCGCTGAGTTTAATGTAATTCTAGTAGCTTCATTCATGTTATTTATGTTAACAGAGTTAACATCTAGCATATCCATATACATTCTGCTTGCGTCCGTTTCAGAGAGCAAATCGATGTTAGTATCACCAACCACAATTATATTTTTGTACTTATTGAACAGCTGATCTAGATGTTCTATAAATGCCTTATTGTTTTCAGACGGGCTTTTGTAACATACGGCAATATTAATGGTAGGTTTGGTATCTTCTAAAGAAATTACAATAGTATTGAACGTAATAGATGTTTCCAAAACTTTGTGACTAATACCTTGCTTTACATATATTGCGCAGCCACCTCCTCTGCTTAAATTATTAGAGATAAAGGATGCTGTATTCCCAGAAATATTAAAGTATTTTTCTTCTTCTGAATAAAGCCAAGTTTCTCCAACCATGATAATATCAACATCATTTTTAATTTTTATAAATGTTCCAATTTCGATTAGATTTTCCCTCAAAATGCACCATTTTCAAATTCAATAGTTTGTCCATCATCATGGTCTTCCAATCAAATAATTTTGCCATGATTCTCTATATCTCTGCACATTCTCTCTGTATTTATTTTCTACATGTCTCCTAAAATGAGCTAGATCTTGTAGCACTTCCTTTCTTGATACTCCTGTAGTTTCATGATAATTAAAGTATAGGTTAGAGAGCTCTTGATGGTTATTTGGCAAACCTTCTTGGTGTATAAGTACTTTTAGACTAGTTTGCGTCATTCCCTCATAACAGATATCATCATGATCATGAAAATACGACAAAAATAATCTAACATTGTTGTATATTCTGTGTTCTCTAAGCCGAGAAATAGCATAAATATTGTCACCAGATATAATCGCATTTCTAGTTAATCTGACAATCGGTGGAGCTAGTGGATTAATAAAGCTTTTGTTATTTGACTTTGCAATCTCACTACTGCCTACGTTTATCGTTTCACCCTTTATCCAGTTAGCATATTTAGTTGTTGGCACTACAAGTTGTCTTTCATCTTTAGGCACGTCTTTATTCATAAGAGTAATATTATTATTAGCAATATTATTATTTTTATTTTGACTATCATTAATATTTTCACTCTGATGAAGTTTATTGTTGGAATCTGTTGTCACGATGTCCTTGGAATTTTTGTCAGAGAAACATATATTATTATTACTGTTTTTTTTAACTTGAATTGTGCAAGTTTTCTTGTTTGAATTAATTATCTTTTTGAAGGGTAATAGTTTAAGTAATACACTGCATTTTTTGCTTTGACCAGATTTTTTATTGGATTCTTCTGTTTTTGTTATAATTTTTCTTACAATATCCAATTTAATTTCCATATTATTATTATTATTATTATTATTATTATCATTATTATTATTATTATTGTTATTATTAATATTGCTATTATTATTATTATTGTTGTTATTATTAATATTATTATTATTATTAATGTTATTATTATTATAATTTTTATTTTTATTATTATTATTATTTTTAGTATTATTATTACTATTATTAGTATTAACATTAATACTATTATCATTAGTATTAGTATGTTCACTACTAATATCCACAGCAATTGAGTTTTTGTTTGCTTTCTCAACTATCATTGATTGCTAATATCCAATTTTTTGTTTTAGATTGCTTAACTTTCTTTGGTAAACTGGACACGTTACACTGAAAGTCTTGTGATTAACGTTTAAACCAAGCTTAAGTGTTTCATTAACTTTTAAACAATTAATACATTTGTTAACTTCTTCTTTATTACAATCTTTACTTTTGTGATGTTGATGGCATTTGCTACATGTTTCCTCTTTGGTACAATTTACAGCTTTGTGATTAAACCCCTTGCATTTGTAGCATCGTAGAACTCTCAAAGCATCGAAAACTTTACAACGCTCCCATCCTATTGATACCTTTTCATTTTCAATCGCTTTTCGGAAAGATTCTTTATCAATTTCTATTATAGCATTATATTTAGCATTTGTAAAATTTTTTGCTTGATATATTTTCACCACTTTCATAGAACTGTGCTCTAAATTAGCGTTCTGAGCCTTAAGTTTGTTAATTAAGTCTTCTTCAGTATATTTAACACCCATATGTACAACTTCAATTTTTGTTTTTATTTTAGCTGGCACCTTAATTTCATAATCTTCCATCTTATTTTCAAGTTTATTTATTATTTTATCCCGTTCTTCTTTTGTATCAGTTTCAATAAGCACCATTCCATTTTTCCTATTTACCACATTTTTTATCTTGAGATTTATTGGATCCACTTGTTTACTTAAATCCATTTTAATTAATTGGCATTTTTGTTTTTGTTTCGGTTTAATAACCAGTGGTACACCTGTTTTTATTGGTGGCAAATTTTTTTTGCTTACACTAGCACTTTTTAAAATATCAGCAAATGAAATATTTTCACCTATATTTATATTTTTTTTATTTTCATTGTTTAAAATTTTTAATTCACTACACAGTTCATTGTTCTTAGATATTGTATTTTTAAGGTTGGCATTCATATTTGCACTCTCCGATTTGAAGGTTTCCGTAAGTTGACACATTTTTCCTTGAGCAAAGTAATTTAAAAAGAATACTAATTGAACTAACATTCACTATTTATATTGGGTAATTAGAAATTTATTTAGAATGGATGTGTAAATGTTGCAATTGTGATAAAATATTTTTTTCCAAATAAACAAGTCTGCCTATTGAATGTGCCACTTTAAAAAATAATTAAATCGTTATCGAATGTAGACGTGCTAAAAATTAACGGAAAAACTGAAATTAATAATTTTTATTTTTTTATTAAACTTAAATTGCGTAATTTTTTTATTACCGCTTGAAATTGAAATTTGATCACTTCATTATTTAAAGTGATCGAGCAGTTGTTCTTACAACCATAAGCTTGTGATAGCAATGGATTGTACTAAATGTAAGCTGAAAATTAGAGGTGAAACAGGTGTAAGGTTTGCTGGGGTATGTAACAAGATATACCACAGTCAAATTAAATGCTCGGGACTAGATAGTGATTATTTAAAAGAATATAAGGCTGAATTTGAATGTGCTTTGAAGAAAAATGAACAAGAGGTTATTCAATTACTAAAAGCCATCGAAGGAAGATATTCCCCGGAAAAATTTTTGTTTGGAATTATAACTAAATTGTAACAAAACAGAAATGGTTGCCCTTTTCCAAAAAAATTCTAAAAGTTTTTGGAATTATTACTAAATTGTAAGAAAAAAGAGATTAATACCATCAACATTCAAAAGGGCAACATTATCTTTTTTGTTAGTTCCCATTTAAACTTCTTTATCAAAATCAAGAACATAATCAATTTATTTATTTAAATTTAATGCACTTGCTTCAATGATTACAAGGGTGAGAGGCAATAAACCTACGGCCCTTTTCCAGAAAATTTATTTATTAAAATAAATTAACGGCCTTTTTCCAGAAAATTTATTTATTAAAATAAATTAATAAATAAATTTTCTGGAAAAAGGCAATATACCTCCTTTCCGAAAAATTAAGAATAAAATTTCATTTTGAAACTTGAAAAATGACTGGACTATTCAGGAAATTCTGATTTGCGTATATTCATTTACTTCCCCGGGGGAGTAATGACAAAACCTGATATGTCATTTCTCCCCGGTAACTAATGGCACATTTCAGTGTGTCATTAGTCCCTTGGGGACCAATGACAAAGGGACAAATGTCATGCCGCCGAAAATTTTCAGGTACATAACCTTAAATGTTTGTATTAACAATTTTTTTTAAAACATGAAATTTACAGGTACCTAAAATGTAAGTATATAAAAACATGCATATTAAAATATACTTATCTTTTTACCAAAGAAGTGCTATTTCATTTAAATTAATTATCAGTTTTATCATTTTTGTTTGTTATCATATAAAATTTTAAAGAAAAAACCAGACATGATACCCTTTCGTAGGCAAATTTAGAAGTGATACCAAATTGCTATCACTTCGTATGGTACGCCTTCAAGAATTGCCAAACGTGATGATTTTTCCAACTGACATCACGTCAAATTGCCAACATGGCGTCAATATCACTTTTGAGCCTTCAAGAATAGCCAATAATCACTTTTGTGATACTGATCGTATGCTACACCTTCAAGAATCAGGGTGGATGTAATTTTTGTAAAGTTGGTATAGACATTACAATTTTTTTTTTCCTTTTGAGTTTTTGCAGTTGTTAAAATTTATAAACATAAATATGTATGAGTTTTTTATTTGTATTATTTTTTTTGAATATGAAAAAAATTAATACAGAATTTTAGAAGAAGTATAAGAAATAATTTAAGTTCTTTTGAATTATCTACACATTTTATGTAAAAAAAGGATGTTGAACTAGGTACTTAAATTTTTATATTATGTACGCTTAATTTTGCAGATTAATAAGTTTAATCAACATAATTGTTTTAACCTGAATTTAACATTACAAGTAACTGAAATTAAAATTTATGAAATTCTTTTTTTTTTTTAACATATGAAAGTTTTCAGGTATATAAACTTAAATGTTTGAATGTACAATTGTTTTTTAAAACTTGATAATTTTCAGGTACCTAAACTAAAATGTTTTTATGCAAGTACGTAATCCCTCCGACTGCGCGGTCGTTACGTTCTGAAAAAACAGCGCGCAATTCGAAATCGCGCACTGTGAATCCTATTTTGTATTAAATTAGGGGGATACGTTCCAAATCCTAAAATTCTTACAAAAAAATTAAATTTAAAGTACATACGTAACTAAAATAAAGCCTTTATTCAATTACTAGTTACATTTATTAAATATGTATATAAACATAAACAAAAAAATAAAAATTATAAAATAATTCATAAAAATAAAATAAAAAATCTTTAAATCATTTCAATTTCGCTGCTATACTCCGATGAACTTGATATTGCAGCCAAGGGTTTTGTAAAAATTTAAATACCGTAAAATTTCATTTTACGGTATTTAAAAAACTGTCAAAAGATGTGCGTTAATATTAAATTTTTAAAAAGAAAAAGAAAATTACTTTTATTATTATTTTTGATTTGAATTAAAAACTGTCCAATAAAACTGCTAAAATTAATATAAATAATACACGCGCATTAATATAAATCTCTAAAATAAATGGAACTATTTTTACCTTTACTATTCTTTCCTTTAAGTATAAAAATTTTAACACCACAACGTTTATGGAAAACAATAAAAAAATTAAAATAAATGTAATTTACCTTTAACACGACTTTACATGAATAGTTAAGAAAACAAAACGAGTATAAATAAATTACAAGTTATACATCAACTCAGCATCATATACGTTACATTTATTTAATGACAATTTAAGGGGATTCACCAAATTCTAAACCAATAATTGCACGATTATATACGTATGTCATGTAGTACAAATATATACGTATGTCATGTAGTACAAAAAAAAAACGCGCTGTAGCGAAGCTTTTACCGCGCAATGCGAAATTTTAGTGGTAAAAACTAAAACGCGCAAGTCCGAAACCGCACAGTCCGAAACCGCGCAGCTCGAGGGATATATAAAAACATGCATATTAAAATATACTAATCTTTTTACCCAAGAAGTGCTATTACATTTACATAGGAATTCTTACAAGAGCTTTTAGTCCAATTCCAAGTACACAATCATTGGGTAGTAATAATCCTCCATTGGCTGCAGCTTTGATTGATCATCATCGATCAACGCTTAAAGGTAATTTTATTTCAGCAAAATTATAGTTTGTAAGAAAAAGAGCTCGCCAGATTATTTTAACATAAAATTAATATTTAAAAATTTACTGCAAAATATATCCTATAGCTTTTTTATTTTTGTAAATTATTCCTTTAAGTGCTATTTTTTTAAAATTCGAATCACAAAATTTAACTACTTTTAATTTTAGGATGGCTACAAAATTCGGAAAACAATATCAAAGATATAATTCAGAATCAAATAATTTCGAATTCAAATCATAATACGAATATTTCTGTAGATATTCCATCACCAAGACCTGTTAGAAAATATAATAAAGTTATTTTTTTGATTAGTTTCTTATCACAAAATTTATTAATTCAAATTTTTTCAATTTTGTAATTGGATTGAAATTATAAAGTTAATTTGGTTAGCTATGTCTTATGATCAAACTAATAAAAGCTCTTATGGTTTTAAAATGACTTATGGATTTCCTATTAAATTTGAAACAAATAGGTGTAGGGTATTTCTAAGTCAGTTGCACAGACTGACTGTTTCTTTACTTGTTATTTCTTCAATTCCGACATTTAATGAATATAACTAATTTTGTGATAATTCTAGTGCTTCAGATATCGGAACGTTAGGGTGCAGTGCCGTAATATCAAACGAAACGAAAATATGGAGTTTTATTTTGACATTAGGTTTATATGTTTTTGAATCATAACTTAGACCCTTAATTAGTAGGATAATTTCTTCTGCAAAATTTACTGAGGTCAAATTCGTAATATTATTTGGTACAAATTCTACTTTTGGTATTTTGGCTACTGGTTTTTTTGGAAAATAGTTTATTAAATATTAATGCTAGTTTTTTGCGTTTTATAATGAATTTTTTGATTGTGATATCTTCAATGGCATATAGGAATTTTATTAATTCTAGAGTTTGACTATGATTCAGAAGTTTTATAATTTCTAGGTAAAGCGAATATCTTTAATTTTCCGTATGTAATAGTTAAGCATAATTAGGGTTATTTAATTCTAATTTAATTCAATTTTTCTTTGATTCCTCTAAAACTTTTTTAGCTATATTTCTATCTAATGAATAATTAATTTAAGTGAAGTTTGGAATGACTTTAAACTTTTTGCAATTGTTCAGACAAATAGTGTATCAAAATACACTTATAAAAAAAAAGTGCTAAAAATGTATGTATTTTATATTTCTATATAAAAATTATCTGTTATTCAAAAAAAAATTCGTAATTGAATAATAAAAATTTGTTTTTCATTATAATTTTAACTGCTAGAGTGTGAACATTAACACTTTGTATTTTAATAAAATATTGTTTACTTATAATAAAATTTGTTCAACACTAATCAATGAAAATAATAAAACATTAGATGGTAATCATAAATTGTAGTTTTTTTACCCACGATATTTCGTCCGCAACTCCGTATAAATTTGTATTGAAATAATTGGATAATAGTTGCAGCTATGAATTAATTAAGAGTGCTCCAATTAGATTTGAATGCTTGGATGTTCAAGAAATGAAAATAAAAATTCCAAGATACTTTACTCAAAAAACTTTTAATGTTTATATTATAAGAAACGAGGAAGATTATAGTTGCCCTTGTCAACTTTTAGATATCCGTGCATACCCACTATGATGTATATGATAAAATAAACCGTTATTCATTTCCCTTAAGCTATTATATATATTACAAAAAAAAAATTTAAAAAAGTAAAATAGTTAAAAAAAATTTCAGTCATCATCCCATAATTTTTGCTTAAAAAAACAAAAAACAATAAAAAAAAAAAAACAAAACAAAAAAAAATTTAAAAAAAAAACATTTAATTCATTATCCCATAATTTTTTCTTAAAAAAAAAAACAAATAAAAAAAATTCACCCACCCTAAAAGTTGGTCCGAGTGATGTCCAACTTTGTCAAGTAACTTGCCCTACTACTTTACCTGCCCAATTTTAATTTTAACCTCATAGCTTCATTAGATTCATAGTTATTAAATTGAAAACTTTATATGGCAGCTGCCTGAAAATGGGGCCGTAACATTTTGAAACTTCATATAAGTGCTCGATTTATTATATAACTTACAGTGTGTAATTTTCATCCTCGTAGTATAATTAGTTTTGAAGAAATTCATATTGGTTCAAAGAAGTTGTATGGCAGCCCCCCGAAAATGGGGCCCTAACGTTTTGAAACTTCATATAAGTGCTCGATTCATTTTATAACTAACCGTGTGTAATTTTCATCCTCGTAGTATAATTAATTTTGAAGAAATTCATATTGGTGCAAAGAAGTTTTATGGCAGCCCCCGAAAATGGGGTCCTAGCATTTTGAAACTTCGTATAAGTGCCGGATTCATTATATAACTTACACACGGACGGACGGACAGACAAACATAGCTAGATCGACTAATTTTTCGATTCTGAGCCGATACGTACCCTTGACACTATATCTAGCTCGTCTAGATCGATGCGTTACAAACGGAGGAGTAATTTTAATATACCCGATGTTCATATACGTTCATATATATATATATTACACACGGTAAGTAAGTTCATATGCACGGGTATAAACAGAACAGATTAATGTTATCGCTGATATAATTTTTAAATATTTCTGAAATAATAGTAATAATAAGCATGTCAATAATGGTCCATAATAACCATATAAATCAATTGTTTTGGAATTTTAATGGCGGAAACTTAAATTAAAATAAAAATAAAAAATTTAAAAATGATTTAGAAGTTTTAAACAATATTCAAGGTAATTATATAATAGTGGGAGATTTTAATTCTCGTTATACAAACTGGAACTGTAGTAGAAATAATGCTTGGGGAAAAGTTTGCATAATAAACGAATAAATAGTAAATTTCCTCTGTTCTACCCTCATTCGCCAACTTGTTTTCCTTACTCAACGAGAGGTAATCCTTCAACTATTAACTTAGTATTGACTAATTATTATTCTTTCATTAACGCTCCGCTAACTATAAATAAACGTAAATTTTCAAAATTAATAAAGTTTCAATAATTAAAACTCCTTCTTTCATTACAAATTACAACAAAGCAAACTGGGTAAAATTTAATAACATACTATTAGCTAAAATAATTATTGAGCATTTAACGAACTAAGAAAATCCCAGCGTTGAAATGATAGATCTTCATGTCGAGACATTCACCAGTTTATTATTTAATGCTGCAAATAATTCTATAAAAAAGGTAAAAAATGATTTTTACTCTAACACAAAACAAAAAAAGGATTATCTAATATCTAATGATATTCAGCAATTAATAAGTAAAAGAAATTATTATAGCCGCATTTGGCAGAAAAGAAGAAATTTTATTTTTAAGGCCCGCGCTTTATATCTAAACGATAAAACCAAGGAAAAGATAATTGAAGGCGTAAATCGCATAAGTAATTTGAAAAAAAATTGCAAACCATTCTGGAAATTAACTAAAATCCTGAATAAACTCTGGTATACCCACACCCAAAAGCGGAAATATAAAAAGAAAATCAAACTAGTCATTCAATCGAATACATTTCTATCAAAGAATTAAAAAAATAAATGCGTTCGCTAAACAAGTGATGAAAAAAACCACATTTTCAAAATTATATAGGGTTTGTTAATGAGTATTTTATCATTTATTTTTGTAAAAATATATATAAAAATAAATGATAATATTATAATTTAGTTATTTCATCAATTTATTAATTCTAAATAATAGTGAAATCAGTACTTAGAATACAATTTCTGTTAACAAGTGCGAGATATAATGTTGGAGCTTCAATGTTAAAGTTTAATTTTGGAAAAATTATATACTAGTGTTACTGTTTTATAAAAGCATAAAAGATTTAATTTTGAAGACCTAGTAGCCCTGCAGTGGGGAAGGTACCCAAATTTTTTCTTAGCAAACTTATGATGGATCTGCCCACCCCCCTGTTCAATCAATTGTGAATTCCACCAAAATTTTGAATTTCACCCTTTATTTTATTATCTAAGCAAAAATGGTTAAAACTATTTCTTCAATTTAAGGAACATTTAAGGAGACAATTTCTTCAATTTAAGGAACCCTTTTCAAATTTTAGAAAAACCTTTAAATATAATGCTGCAGCTTTAAATTTTTTATATTTGTAAAAACAAATTTGTATAGGTATTCTAGTTACATGTGTTTAAAAACAGCAAAATTTAAATTTCGAGTCATTCTAGCTCTTAAACAGGGGGCTTGAAAAAAAAATTTTGTTAACCGACTGCTATTAATTTCTGAGGATCTAACTTCTACCAAAATTTTGAGACCCCAGCTTGAACGTTTAGAAGATACGCGGGGCCGAAAATTTTGTATAATTGTAAACTTTAGTACCGTATGTCAACCCTAAACATTTGCCATTTATAAATTTTATACAACCAGCTATCTTTTGTCGTTTTCAGATTGAAAATACACCTAACAGAACTCTTGTTATAATAATTTAAATAGAGCTTTTTCCAACTTTCAGGAGCTGTAGCTCCGTAACGGGTGGGGCTACAGAAAAAAGTTTTTCTAGAAAATTATTTTTTTTTGGAATACCTATTCTTGGTTAAAATTTCCTTTCTCGATTTTAAACGGTTTAAAAGTTTTGTAAACATACAGACGGACGGACGAACGAACAGAGTGAAGCTATATAGGCACTTTTAAAATTGTTTGAAAATGTGCTAAAAACCGAAACGCCCGGGCCTGACAATATCAAAAATATTTTCTTAAAAAACCTTGAAAAAAAGGCTTTAGTATACCTTTGCACAATATTAAATGCGTGCTTAAAGATTGGATATTTTCTAGTTGCATGGAAAACTGCATCTATTACACACATCAGTAAGCGTAATAAAAAAAAATTTGATCCCAATAACTACAAACCCATAAGCTTACTAAGTTTACTTAGCAAGGTTTTTGAAAAATGCCTAAAAGATAAGAGTAGGTATTGTGACACTTTTTCCTGGGAAAAAATCATGCTATATCGCACCGCCCAACGATATTGCACGACATATTGACCTACATTTTTGATTAATGACCTCTTTAGGTATGGCACCCGAAAATAGGTAAGCTCTTAATAAACAAGTTGGTTTACTTGGTTTAAAGTAATAGGTACACATGAAAAAGTAGTAAGAAAATATGTTTTTATAAAATTGGAAGATTAAAATAAACAACATTTAAAGATTTATATTAGGTAGAACTAATCTTTTGAATTAAAAAAAAAGTGGAAATTCTTTAAAAGTTAACCAGTTTTGTGTTTTAAAAAATGTAGATTTGAATAAGCGAATATTTAAGAAGTTTTTATATAAATAATAAATTTATATAAATAATGCAATTACCAAAGTATATACTTAATGTAAGTATCTATAATAATTGGTGTACCATCTTCCACACTATTTAATATACACTATCTGTTAGTACATACTTACTATTTATATAAACTTAGTATTTAATATATGTTATTAGATATATTCTAATGTATCATATGTTATCATCAAAAATCTGTTTAACCTAAATACCAATGCACACAGCTTGAAATGGAATTCTTTTTTTTAAACAAAATTTTTAGATTTTTTTTTTTTGTTTTTTTAGAAAAATGTGTAATTTTTATTCCTAATATGGATAGCTACTTATATTTAAACTCCAAAATATATATAGATTGATCTTTACTTTAAAATTCTTAATTAACTTAAAAATCACGACATTAATCGTTTTAACTAGAAATGGAATTATAAATATATATACACTTGGTATATATATATATATAATTAAATACAAAACAGTTTCCAAATTTAAATAATTCTACAAAAAGGGAATAAATTAAAAACAAAAACCTTTAAACAAATCAAAAGGGTATATTGAAAAAATACGAAACACATAAAATGAATAGAAAAATAAATAAAATTAATGAGGTCATATAGAAAAATCTGAAAAATAATTATAGATAACGAGAAAAAAGTAATTCTTGGTACATATCTTCTTTACCAAGTGTACCTTTACATAAAGAAAGAAAAAAAACAAAAGTTCAATTATCATGATGTAATATTTAGTAACACTACCTGTTTATATGATTTAAGAGTGCTATATGGGTCATTGCCAATTAAAACGTTTTTTTCGTGTCTCACAAGTTTGTCGTTTTACAAATTACTAAAAATATATAACTATACACACAAACTATAGTTAAATTGTAAAGTTTGATGCATTCAATAAAAAAAAACAATGTAACGACAAAATTTCAAAATTTTAAATTCCAGTTTACTCTTATCTTTTTACACTTCCCACATTACTCTCATGTAAAATAATTTGTCTCCATCAAAATTTTCAATATATTTTATAAAAAAAAAACTTATTGTTGTTCTAAGGTATAAAAATTAATAACTACATCGTAATAATTATGTTATCTACATTTTATGCATATTTATAATTATCTTATTGTCTTTTCCTATTAGTCATTTTTTTTGCATTTTAATTTTGTCTCAACTGCATAACATGAGTGTTATGTTTTTAGAGAATATTACAAAAATCTAATAAAATATTAAATATAAATATTTAAGAATAGTGCGTAGATAAATTTTAACTATTTAGATCTTAATATAAATTTTGATACAAAAATTTGTTTTGTAAAAGTAAAGATTTCGATAATTAAAACTTTTGAGTATGGTAAGTGCAAAAAATAAAACATGAGTGTTACGTATTTTTTTTTAAATATGTTAAATATATAAATTAAATTGAATGCAAATTAAATACAATAAGTGCGAAACAAAACTTTTTGCATTATCAATTTTTGTATTTTGATATTACAATATCCGTAATTAGAATATATCGCAAAAAAAACATGAGTGTTACATCAGTATATGTAGGAATTTAAAGATAACACTCATGTAAAAAAAATTGGACTTATTCTCTAAAATGTTATATATTTCGCTAACTACTTTTATAAAAGGTTCCAATTTTTATATCTAAGTAAAATAATAATTGTAGTATAGTTTCCAATATTTAAGATTATTTCAAATTTTAAGACCGATAGACATTTTCGTTGGCAATGACCCATATAATAAAATAGAATGATTCTGAACATATATACTTACTGCTATGTTATATCTACATATATAACCTTGCTGTAAAGAATGAAAAATAAAAACAGATTAATTGATTGTGGTACCTATAATAAACATAAAAAAAAATAAAAAATAAAACAGATTAGTCAATATGTTTAAGTAATTTTATTTAACTAAAAAAGCTTTAACAATTTTGCGATGTTCAGGAGTTAAAATTCTAGAAATAATGATACCACTATTTTCAATGCGTCTTTAAAATCTACTTCTTAACATGCGCATTGATGCCAATGACCTTAGCGAGCAGCTCTGTAAGCATAGTCCCATACATACATGAGTTGAATTGCTATATTTGTGTTGAAGTGAACTTTTTTTAGTGTTATTATTTAATTTCATATTGTATGTATCTTAGTTTAGAATTTTTTCTTTTAAGAAATACATATATAAATTCAAACAATTTTTAACTGCACATCTAAAATTGTGGTTTAATAAATGTATAGGACATGATATTTTAAAGTTATCAATCTTTTCTCCTTTAATACAAATTTTTTCAGCTGGTTCTAAATAATGTTTTATTATATATTTTGCAACTAAATATTCAACTAAACCGCTACCCCATTTAAGTCCATTTATTTTATTTTCGCAATACTGATTGGTATATCTGACTTCTTAAAAATTGAATTTATATTAAATTAAAAAATTCGTTACCCTGATCAGAGTGAATGTTTTTTGGTATAACTTTAGCTCTCCTATTAATAGATTTTTAGGCAAATATATTTATAACCTTCATTAAACTTTGCATATGGTATCATTTCTGCTAAATCAATTTGCCACGTGTCATTTAAACCCTTTTGTTTGAATTTTCTTCTAAGAAATTTACGTCTATGAATTTCAGTCACTATTTGAGGTCAAGAGCTCATTTTGTTTTAAAAAATGTTAAAGGTAATGTAAGACTAATTATTATACACAAAATGATAGACCAAGGTTTAAACTAATTGTCAGTTTGAGTCTAATTTGCTTTTATACCTTTTCTACATGAGTATAAAACTCGGCTTTTAGTTATATTATTCATTATGATTTATTTTATTTTTTATGGAGATTGTTACAAATTTTTTGTTTTAACATTACAGGGATTTCAAAAAATAGTCTTGAATAATTACGTTGTACATTAAAACGCTGCATTGGTATATACATTTTTTTCTGTAACCTTAATACTTTTTCTTTATCACATAATTTCAGAAATTATGCAACACATTCTTTTACATTTAACTCAGCAGATTTATACTGATTCATCACTGCTTGAATAAAATCGTGTAAATTGTAAAACAGTTGTGCTTCTTCTCTCTTAATACTTCGTCCATTCACAGATCTTAACCCTTACTGTAAGCTCTCTTTTATGTCTTTTATCATCTGCATATCGAGTTTTACGTTAAATTAATAACAAAATTTATTCCATTCATGATATTTTAAGAAAATCTCCCTTTTACCAATACGATGAAATATGCAAGAAGCTTCAAACGTTTTACAGTCGAATCCAACAGAAAATTTTGATGTGTGACTTTTATCGAGGAAATATGTATAGCTTAGCAAATTAAATTATAACTCTGACCTAATACCTCCATTTCTTTAATTTTACCAACACTTATAGTGTTTTAATACTTATACGTTTTAGGAACACAAGCTTGTAACGACTTGTATTTTCCAAAAAGCTTTTGAAAGGTATTTATAATTAATTTGTCGTTTTCTACATGATTACCTATATTAAATTTTTTTAAAAAGGAATTCATACTATAACCGCAACATCTATACCAAGAATAAACATAACAATACTGTCCACAGACATCTGAATAGTTGCTTTGTATTTGTTTTTCGTTAAAAACTACACAATTATTTTTTCAGTTGCTTAAAATTTCTAATTTATCAGGTTTTCTGCCAAAAGAATCAAAATATTCGAAACAACCATGTTTGAGAAAATAAATATCCAAACAATGTGTTCCTGGATCTTTTGCTTTATCTGTGTTTACAATTAAAAAAGTTTGTTTTTTTAATGGTTTGGGAAGTTGATCTAAAGCTAAAACCCCTTTATAAATTTTACTCGTTTGTTTGTTACATCACAACACGTTATTTATCTTCAGAGTGTTGATTAATCAAATTGACTAAAGTCATATACCTTGGTTGCTTCTTTTATGTAATTCGATAAAACTCTTTAATTTTTATTTGTTATAATAACATCAAATTTTTCTAGTATTTTACAGGGCTCTTTATTTATTTTATCGTTATACACAGTTCCAAAAGAAAAATTTTCCAAATTATTATTTATAAATTCTCTCGTTGGACATTTATACTTGTGCTCTTTCACAAACTTTTGCAAGGTTCTTTGATACCAACTATACAAATATCCTTTAAAAAATAAGGTGTTATTATCATCGCAACCATATGCTCTTTTGTAGCAACTATTTTCATCCGAAAAACTGGTTCCAATTGCTAAATTAGGTACTAGAATCCATTTACGTTTAACACAAATTGTGAAATATCAAAATGTTTAAAATTATATTGGTTTTTTGATCTTTTTCAAGAATAACTTATATTTTCTGTCATACAAAATAATATTGAATTTGGTAACTGACCAATGAAAACATTATGAAGTAATACGTATGAATGGTAAAACTTTTTACCTCTACACGTTTATAATTGTACTTGGCATTAGTTTTTTCTAATACGGGATTGTGTGCTAATAGTATACTTGGATTTATAGTTATATGTCTCATAAATTTAGTAGATTCTAAAATTTTCAGTTGAGATTGTCAGAGTCATATGCAAAAAAGTAAAAGCCTGGTTTTTCAAGTGTTAAAAGAATTCGAATATCAACATTGTTTTTGAGAAGTGTAGGTTGATTAAACAGGTCTAAATGTAGTTTTCCCATAAGTTCTACAACATTTCTATTTTGGTATAATTTTTGACGTTCTTTGGAACCATTATTATCATGTTTTCCTATATTTGGTTTGTGGAGATCCCATCCGCACATTCGCAATGAATAGTAACGGCATCTGTACCATAATTTAATAATGATTCAATATAAGCTCTATAATTATAATTACCATCAGATTGAGATATAAACTTTCCATTTAACTGTACGTTACATTGTTTTATTAATGAATGTAAAAGATTGTTGACTACACTTGGTTGTTGAATGAATTTTCCTTGACTGTTTTTATCATTATTCCATCGAGTTCTATCTTTTTATAAAGTTTTTACTTTAAATTTTAGATATGCAGAAGAAAGATCCCTATAATGTATCCACATGACTTGAAGAAACAAATTTTACGACTGATGGATTATCCAAAGAAGCAATAGGGTTGTAGGAAACTTCTTCAAATCGTAATATATTCGACTGAATAGGTTGTGTGCTTTGACGTAAAATAATTTAAATTATTAATTAGTGATCTTTTTAATTAGGTTTTCTTCTTTTAATTTTTCCTTGTTATTGAGTTTTGAAACTGCACCTAGTCTTACTTTTTTTTTTTCAGTCTTAATACCAGAGTTAATAACCTCCTTTTTTAGTATATTAGCTCCAGACGGTTTTAAATTAATCGTTGATGGGCTTGGGCTGTCTAAAGGAACTGATATTATGTCTGTATCAGTTTCAAAAATTTGTACATTTTTATTTCTAATAGATTTTCTTTTTCTTAGACGTTCTCCAGCTGAAGCAGCAGACAGTGCTTTTTTAAAATCTTCTTCTTCCATTTCGTCGTCGAATACTTTCCCTACTTCTTTTTCATATATATCTTCTTGAGGAAAAGCTTGTGTTGCAGCATCCATATATTCAGGAACATTTGATTGAGTTTTTTCTTTTACATACATAGGTTTTGCAGTTTGAGTACCTTTTGTTTCTGTAAGGAAGAGTACCTGTTTCTCTTTATTTGGAGGGAGAACTCTAATTTTTTTTCTTACTTTAAATAGATTTTGACGATATAAATTTTTGTGTATCTGTCAGATGTTTATTTAACAAAATTTTTTTCCAACTCATTTCCTTCTACGACTGCATCTTGTTTCATATTTTTATAAAACTCTGGTTTTAGTATAATTATTTTGTTGAATGTTGTGTTATTCATTTTATAAATTATATATATTCCTGAAAGTAGTGCACAAAGAAGTGTAGGTAAAAATCCACCTCGTTGAATAATGATTTCTTTTGCTATTTATAGATTTTTTACGGCAAATTAGCTATCTCAATTTCTTTTTATACTTATATAATTGACTTGTTACTTTTTTACTCAGATTACAATTACCTTTTAAAATATTTAAAGCAATTTCACAAAAAGTTTTTATTACTTCGGCATCACAATTTTTTTTTATTACTTTTTGAAATTTTGATTTAGAACTTTTTAATAGATGCAATGTGTGTAGATTGGTTTTCAAACGTTTCATACTCTCTCCCAAATTGTTCTAATTGATCTCTTGTACAAAAGCAGAAATTTTTTCCAAATATATCACTTCTTAATCGAAATATATCATTAATGTTTTGAGTAAGATTTATTAATATAGACCCGTATGGTTCTGACGTCACTTCATTAAATAATTTTTCAAACGCTTTGATTTGGATAAATCTAACGAGCTAAAGGTAATATCTGTGATTTATCTCTTGGATTTTTAAAAAGTACCTACTAGATATTTACAGTTAAGTGAAATATCTCTTGAAAATTTACCTTGATGAAATATACTTTGAGTTACAAATACTACAGACAAATTCCTATGATGTGAACCTATAGTAAATAAATCACACACAGACTTTTCATGAGAATTTAACGTCATATCATCGATTTTTTTTTTTTTTTTTTTTTTTACACGCTAACTAAACGCTAGGAATGGATTCCTGTATACATAATATGTAGGTATAGTTGGAAAGAGAAGGAAAGTAGGATATTAGAGGGGAATTAGGAGGTAGGTTGGAAATGAATCTAAAAAGATTCGGTTTGAATTTGTGCAAGTTGTAGTATGGGTCATTATTAGAAGAAGGAACACATTAGATGGAAGCATGTTCCACATCTTAGCAGTGCTCACGACAAATGAGTTTCCATAACCAGTTTTGAACCATCTAGGGATTTCCACGGAGTAGAAATGAGGACTTGCTTCTCCTCTGGTGTTACGTTGGAATTGTTTAAAAGGAGGCATAATTGACTTAAGTTCAATAGAGCAAGTGTCATTACCTACAAGATATCTATAAAACAGAGAAATCGCTCCAATATTTCGACGAGAGCTAAGAGGAGTAAGTGTTACTTGCTCGACAGGGTCACCTATTAGGCGTAAGGCACGATTTTGAATTTTGTCTAGGTAACTCAAAGAAGTTTGGGATGTGCCAGCCCAAATGTGGGAGTTATATTCCATCTTAAGTCGAATATAGGCTTTTTAGATATTAGACAGATCCTTAGGAGAGAAATATGTTTTGCAACGTGACAGAAAACTCAAATATTTGGCAGCATTCTTAGCTATATCAAAAATATGCTCCTTCCAAAGCATTTTTTGATTTATCTGCAAACCTAAAATGCTTAGATTGTCTGATAGTTTAATATTTTCACCTTGGAATCGCAGAATCGGATTAAACTGATTTCTCATGCAGGAAATCAGGCAGCTTTGAGTTTTTGAAGTATTACTTTTACCCCAATCAGCTATTTTGGCTAACTCATGGTTAACTAAACTAACCATTATATTTCTTTTTGAACTGATTGCGTAAGGTGCGACATTAGATTTCTTAAGGAAATCGTAGGATGCCACTAGAGTGCTGTCGTCGGCGAAGCTATGGATTGGATTGAGGGTAGAGATGAGTAAGTCGTTGATAAAAATCCAAAAAAGAGTTGGTGATAAGGCGGAGCCTTGTGCGACGCCAGCGTTAATTTCAAAAGTGTCAGACATAATACTGTCGACAAGGACACGAATTCGACGGTTCGAAAGAAAATCCTCAATCCATTTACAGAAAGGAATACCAAGACCAATAGCTCGGCATTTGTTCAAAATATCAAAGGCCTTTGAGATATCCAGAGCAACAACCTCAAATTAACCGGAACAACCGCAACAGTGAATACTGGTGTTGAGGTTTTTGCTGAGGTATGTCAAAAGATCACCTGTAGATTTTTGGCTTCTGAAGCCATATTGCCTATCATGCTAAATACATCTGCAGTCAAGGTATCTCATCAACCGTTTGTTAACAAGAATTTCCATAACTTTGGAAATGACCGATATAATGGCTATTGGCCGGTAATTGGAGGGGTCGCTTTTGTCACCTTTTTTTTGTGATCGGAGAAACATGAGCAATATTTTCTTTTCTATAAAACTTTTACCACAGAGTTTTACCACAACAAGATTGTCCTGCAACCATCATAGTAAATGGGTGAAACAACATAGTTGTGTTAGTGAAAACTAATATTACTAACCTATATTTATATAAAAACTATTTTTAAAAATGAATATAAATAGAAATTTGAATAATGAAAAGATTATTCCACCTATAACCTTCATTAGTTTTAAACCAGTTTTAGTAGTTGATCTTCTATTTTTATTAGGAAATGATAAAAAAAATTTCATAAAAGAACTAGCCATACTTGAAAAAGGAAGTTTAATTCCGATTGTATATCACTTTAAACCACCATACCCTGCAGAAGAACTTAGTCAAGAAGTCAGATATACCAATCAGTATTGCGAAAATAAAATAAATGGACTTAAATGGGGTAGCGGTTTAGTTGGATATTTAGATGTAGCTGAAAAAATTAGTTGAATATTAAGATTAGCTGAAAAAAATTATGTTAAAGGAGAACAAAAAAAACTTTTCCTTCACAAAAACATTGACAGTGTCAAAATAGAAGATCTAAGCTAAGTTTTGCCGCCATTAGAAAATATTGATAACTTTAAAACATCATGTCCTATATAATATTTATCAAACCATAATTTTAGATGTGTAAAAATTGTTTTATTATGTAAAATTATATATATCGCTAAGGTCATTGGCATCAATACGCATGTGATAAAAGTAGATTTCAAAGACACATTGAAAATGTTGGTATCAATTATTTCTAGAATTTTAACACCTGATTATCCCAAAATTGTTAAAGTTTTTTTAGTTAAATAAAATTACTTAAACATATTGACTAATCTGTTTTATTTTTATTTTTTTTTATGTTTATTATAGGTACCAAAATCAGCTAATCTGTTTTTATTCTTTACAGCAAGGTTATATATGTAGATATGACATAGCAGTAAGTATATATGTTCAGAATCATTCTATTTTATTATATAGCATTCTTAAATCATATAAACAGGTAATGTTACTAAATATTACATCATGATAATTAAACTTTTGTTTTCTTTCTTTCTTTATGTAAAGGTACATTTGGTAAAGAAGATGTGTACCAAGAATTACTTTTTTCTCGTTATCTATAATTCGCATATTCAAAACTACATTTTTTAAAACACAAAAACTGGTTTACTTTTAAAGAATTTCCACTTTTTTTTTTTTTTTTGATCCAAAAGATTGGTTGTACCAAAATGCATCGTAATAAATTATAAATCTTTAAGTATTCTTCCATATTTTTGTTTTCTTATAATTCTTCTTTTTATTCATATTTTTTAACGTTCTTTCAAACAAAACAAAAAAAATTCTGCAAAGGTTAAATATTTGTACATATTGACCTACAAAAATGTAAAAACTCCACAGAATGATAATTTCGATTCGGTTTGGCATGATGGACTAATTCATAAATGTATGTGTTTAAATTTCCCAATATTCTTAATTAAAAAAACAAAGAACTTTCTATTTACACGTAATAATTTTATATAGCTTGCTAATGAAAAAAGCAAATGTTTTGATGTAGATGCAGGAACTCCTCAAGGTTCTGTTTTATTTCCGACCTTATACAAGATACTTTATAAGGTGGTACTTAATTACCAAACTGTGAAATTGGATTATAGACTATTTTAGTTTCTTCAAAAAATCCAACAGAGATCCTACTCAATCTAGAAAATGAATTTTGTATAACAAATAAGTACTCTTTTAAATGGAAAATTAAAATTAACTCTCAAAAAACACAAGCAATATATTTTACTAGAAATAGAAAACCTTCACTAGTTCCCAGCAGAAATCTATATCTAGACGGTGGCGATATTCCATGGCTAAAATCTGTTAAATACTTAGGAATTTATATCGATGAAAAACTTATTTATAAAACTCACATTGATAAAACAATAGATAATTATTATACTCTCTAATTCATCGTAAATCCAAACTCTACATTGATAACAAAATTTTAATTTTTAAACAAATCTTTCAAAGTGTATTAAAATCGTACTTTAAGTTTTAGTTTAAGGTAGCTTAAAAAATCTTATTATTAAATTCTTAATCCAAGAAAAAAAAACAAAAATTAAAAATTCTTAAAACTGTCAATTAGGTTTTAAAAAAAGTTCAGTATTTAAAAAAATATTAAAGTTGAGAAGCTGTGACTGTAACACTTACCGAAATTTAGTTTTAAGTGATTTGTAAAAATAAAAATTAAGGCAATAAAAGTACAAAAAAAAAAAAATATTTGTTGCTTCGAAGTAATATAATTTTTAGGTAACATAATTTATATGAAAACTGATTTCCGAAAAATTGAATCGAATTGTAAACAAGTCAATTATGTGATTTCGAAATATTTTTAAAAATAAAATTTAATATATTATTTTATATACCTATAATAAATTAAAATAAATTATATTATATATGCGAGCAAAATAATTTTCTTGAAATTCGCAAAATCATTAGTTGTTATTTAATTTTGCATTAAAATTAATATTATCATTAACATATGTATGTTACATTTAATTTAAAACACAATTATTTTATAATGGTTTCAATCAATTTAATAACATATCAATAATTTCAATCAATTTAATAAATTTTTTTCAATAATTTAAAGCTAATAATAATTTAAAACATTTTAATCTACACTATTTCAATAATTAGAATTTAATAATTTTTATACACAATTTCAATAATTAGAATTTAATAATTTTTATAAATCTGTAACATACATAACAATAGTACATAATCCCGGCGCATACGGCACGTGGCCATCATATTAGCTCGATTCGCAAAGCTTATTTACGTATTTTCGTAATTTTATTTTGGTAAATTCAGAGCATTATATTAGCGAAATATTTCGCCAATGCTTACATTTTTTTTTAGATTGCATTCAAATTTACTTGGTTTTCTATGTTCTTATATTATGTGTTTTCACAATAAACTAATATTTAATTAAATAGATTATTACATAATACATTAAACAAGATAATTATTTAAAATATTCATGAAATTTGTTATGAATTTACTTACAGAGCAAGCACCACCACCACGTTTTTCTTTCCACCACTTATTTTTTAATTTGGCTAGTGAACCATCTTCTTGCATTTGCAATATAACTTTACTCAAAGCATCTCGATATGGCCAGTCTAAAACATTTAAAATTTTTTTAACAAACCATAAAATAGGCAAAAAAACTTAAACTTACTTTTTCTCATAGCTATTCCATAACCTTTTTCGTCTAAATTTTTCCCTACTTGGGTTAATGTACATCTACGTTCTATTACATATTCAATAGAAGTCGATTCCATTAAAAACGCATAATTATCGTTAACATCTTCTACTCTACCAACACCCTCTTCAACGTAAATTAATATACAAAGAATATTTTTTGTTTGTTAACATATAAAAAAAATATTGTTGTTTTACTTTTTACCTGAATTAGTTTTTGGTTGATCCTGAGGATGGTTTTTCATATATTCATACATCTTCTGAAATGTTGCATCTTGAGCATCCTACATTAAAAACATCAAATTCAAAAATTTATAAATAAAGAAAATAATAAATAAACTTTGAAAGATGAAATAAAATAACTAAAATAAATGAAAAATATACTTCAAAAAACTTAAATGTACTTCCGCCCTTTTTTGCTCCATAACGCACGCCACCTTTATTAGCTGCTAAATCTTCAGCACTTTCTATAATTTTAACAGGATTTTCAACTGTTAAAAATGCAGCCAAATTTGCTGTATAAGATGACACCAAAATTAATGTAAAAAACCACCATATTGACGCTACAGTTCGAGTAGATGAAGCTCTAAAAACCCATTAAATACTTTTTATTAATTTCACATGCAAACATTTTTTATTAAATTGATTTTTCTGTAAAAATTTATTTATAAAAAAAAACTTCCTTTTTTAATAAGCAACACAGGTTTTTATTGACATACGCTCTAGAAAATACGATGTTATATTATTGTATAGTTATAATTTAATTTTTAAAGTATCTTATATTATGAAAAAAGACATATTTAAATATTTTTAAATTTTTTATTTTTTTTTTTTTTATTTTGAAATAATTAGAGTAATCTGTTAAATTTGTTTCTAATCTGTGTATATATTAGTTACTATATAATGAAGAACATAAATTTTTATTTTATTTCGATATTCTTAAATTTTATTTTTATTTATATTCTATTACATAAAATACAAACGAAATTTCTAAGGAAATAAATCAGACGCGCAATAACTACGGCCACTGCAATTCTTTCTATGATTCAAATAAGTGATAAAGAATTAAGCGGCAAGCTAAATATAAAATAAGTTGTTCACATTTGTTTTTATTTATTTAATAACTTATATGATAATATAATAAGAAACTATTTTCTAAATAAAATTCATTATGCCTTATTCTGCACAAGAATCAATTAACAAGTGATGAAAAAAGTAGGGGTTTTAAAAAAAGCACATTCTCAAAATTATATAGTGTTTCATACTGATTATTTTATGATAATATTATAATTAATATTATTAATAAATAAATATTTTATGATAATATTATAATTTAGTTATTTCATCAATTCATTATTAATTATGAATAATAGTGGAATCAATACTTAGAATATAATCCCAATGCACCTAAGAAAACCTGTAAATAATTGCGAAACATAATGTTGGAGCTTCATTGTTAACGTTTAATTTTGGAAAAATATACGCTAGTGTATAAGTTACTGATTTATAAAAAAAGAAAATTTTTAAGTCCTACTACCTCTTCTATGAGGAAGGTTCCCAAAATTTTTACTAAGCAAATTCATTATGATCCCCAAGGATCTGTCCCAATCTCCTATTTTTTGGTTCTAGGAATTAAATTGTGAATTCCACTAAAATTTACAATTTTGCTTAGAATTTTATTCTCTAAGCAAAAATGGTTAAAACTAGTAGACATTATCTTAAATTTTAAGAACCCCCTTCAAATTTAAGAAAATCCTTAAACTAATGTTGAAATATAATGTTGGAGCTGTAAACTTTGTAAACTAAAAAAATATTTAAACTTTGTTACTTTGAGTATTTAAATTACAGGTGCTTAAAAAAAGTAATGTTTCAATTTTCGATCTCTTACAGCTCTTAAACCAGAGGCATGAAAAAAAAAATGCTGTTAACCGACTCCTACTAATGTCTGAAGATCTAACTTCTCCTAAAAGTTCAAGCTCTAGCTATATATGGGGCTAAAAATTTTACAAAAAGCTTTATATAATGGTAAATTTTAGTTACGTATGGCAACCCTACACGTTTGGATTTCAAAAATTATAAAGCATATAAAAGCAGTTGTCTTTTACCGTTTTTAGATTGAAAATATAGCTAACAGAACTCTTGTTGTAACAATTTAAATAAAAAGCTTTTTCTGACATTGGGGGGCTCCAGCCACTTAACGGGAGGGGCTACAGAAAAAGTTCTTCCATGAAATTATTTTTTTTGCAATACCGCAGTTAAAATTTCTTTACTCTATTTCAAAAGGTGTAAAAGCTTTTGTAAACATACGGACAGACGGACGGACGAACAGAGTGAAACTAAAAACTTTTTGAAAATATGCTAAAAACGAGGAAGAGTGCATATTTAAGGATATCCGTGTGAAAGCAAAATAGACATTATATCATTCGGTTAATTACTTTTGACAAAATTTCAAATACATAATTTAATATACGCTGAGTTATGTATGAAAGTTGTAAGGCACCTAGCTATTCGAACCTTTTAGACTATATTCGAACAGATGTTGGCCATTTTAGACAGATGTTGGCCATTAAAGTTAACTACTTTTGGCAAAATTTAAGATACTCAGTTTCATTATAAATTAAGTTATTTTCATAATTAAAAAGAAGTTGCAGTGTTCTACTGGAACGCGCTATACTAGACTAACCAAATTTTGCGCAAGCTTTGGCCATAAGACTTACTATTTTTGGTAAAATTTCAGACACCCAGCAATCTCAACTATTTTGAGATTTATGGTCCCGCTCTTCATCATACACGTAATGGTAAATTTATTAACATGAGACTAAAAGAGAACTTTTAGACTCATTTTTTGCAAAAAATTTCACCCGTGCACAAGTGATTGGGCTTCTTTGAGATGAATAAATAAATAAATAAATACCTAAATAAATAAATTATTTTTTTTCCACGTTTTCCAACACTTTCTTATACCCGTATGACTATAAGTCAAAGGGTATAATAAATTTGCCATTACGTTTGGGACGCAGAGAAGGAGGGGGGCAGATATAGACTCAACAGTATGGATCGGATCAGAATCGAAAAATAAATCGATTTAGCTAAGTATGTCTGTCCGTCTGTCAGTCCGTCACCACGATAACTCAAAATGAAGGAGCTAGGATTTTGAAATTTTCACAAATTCGTTTTTATGCAATAGTCGCCATCGCTATTGAAATCCAGCCATTTTGGTCTACGGGTTCGAGTACCTGCCATACAACTTCTTATTTTATATGAGCATTACTCTATATCTATTGAAGCTGCGTGCCTAAAATTTTGCCAAAAATAGTTTAGTGTAATGGCCAAAGTTACTGCAAAATTTGGTTGATCTACTGCAGTGGGGTCAACTACCTGCCATACAACTCCTTCATTTACAACTCCTTCCTTTAGTGTTACACTACACCTAATAAAGATGTTTGTTTGAAATTTTGTCAAAAGTAATTAACCGGATGATATAATGTTAATATTACGGTCATACGGGTATCCCAGAGTTGACACAGTCTACTCTACTACACTCGTCCTCGTTTTTAAACTAAATGTAATGGAATTACTGTGAATAGGAAACACATAACTTTTCATACAAACATTTAATGTGCAGTTGCATCTGTTTTGGAGCATAGCTTAATAATTTTATTGTTACGCAATTATCCACAAGATTTTGAATAATAACTTTTTTCAAAAATATATATATTTCTTTTTTATTTGTGTAATAGACAAGAACATATAAAGTTGAATAAATTATGTGATAATTTTATTCGAAAAATAAATATTAATTTTTACTTACTTTGGAGCAATTTCTGAACCTTGTTGTAATAAAGCACCAATTGTAAACCATAATGAATTTGAAAAACTAAATTGGTTTTCCAACTCTATTGGTTCTTCAATGCAAGGGTATGGATTATCCCACTCTACTGGCGATATTCTACCCAAAATAAATAAACTTATAGAAACACTTAAATATGCAACACCTAAATAACCCCAAACTTCACCAGAAAATGGAGACATAAAAGAAAATAGCTAAAAAAGAATAAATAAGCGTTATCAGTTTCATAATAAAATGACTTAAACTTTTATATTTATAAATAAAAAAATTTACCAACCTCTGGAGCTGCTTTTTTAGGTTTTGTGTATAAAATAGCTATTCCTGGAAAATTAAAGAAAAACGAGGAAGAATGTAGTAGAGTAGACTGTGTCAACTGTGGGATACATAAACATTTTATCATTTTTATTATAAACATTAATTACTTTTGGCAAAATTTCAAATATACCAGCTTTATTAGGTGTAGTGTAATGCTCATATAAAATAAGAAGTTGTATGGCAGCTAGTCGAACCCTCTGCAGTAGGCCAACCAAATTTTGCTGTAACTTTGACCATTACACTAAACTATTTTTGGCAAAATTTCAGACACCCAGCTTAATTAGGTGTAGTGGAATGCTCATATAAAAGAAGGAGTTGTATGACAACTACTCGAACCCTTTGCAGCAGACCAACCAAATTTTACAGTAATTTTGGCCATAAAACTAAACTACTTTTGGCCAAATTTCAGACACGCAGCTGTAATGGGAATTTTCGAAAATTTCAGGATCCTAACTCTTTTAGTTTTTGAGTTATCGTGCGGACGGACGGACATACATAGCTAAATCGATTTTTTTTTTCGATTCTGATCCGATCCATACACTTGAGTCCCTAACTCCCCCCAACCCTATTTCTCTGCGTCACGAACGTAATGGCAAATTATTATACCCTTTTACCTACAGTCATACGGGTGTAAAAATATTTATTGGATTATTTTAATCAGATTTGCAAATTTTTTTATACCTAAATTCATAAACGGGATTGTAAAATCTACTCCACTTTCACGTTCCGATGTCATTGTCAAATCGGTAATTCCAAGATCAGCTCTCTATAACAAAAAGAAAGAAAGGACAAAAATTTAATTTTTTTATGAACACAAAATTTTTCTTACATTTTCTAAAATTTCTAAAATCATTCCATCCCAATTACCATCGGCATTTCTACTACCGTACTTATTGTCTTCTTGCAACCGAAAGGTGTAAGTAAAACCAAGTCTTTTTGACAATTCTTGTATTAATTCTATACCAAAACCTTCAAATCGATCATTACCAGTTAATTTTTCTGCTGTTTCAACTAACATACCATAGGGATCACTCTATAAAATTAAAAAAATATAAATAAAGGAGCATCGTTACAAATTAATTTGTTGAAAATTTCATAAAGGAAATTTTAGTTAGGTATGGTAAGATATGATTTAAAATTTATATTCATCTGTTCAAATTTATATTATAATATGGAATTTTAATGTACAACTAAAACAAAATTTTAGGTTAATATAATCTCCCTTATTAATAAAGTGCATTTTCACATATTGCATTGCAGTATATATTATATTTCATATATTATATAAATTAGTACCCTATCAAGTAAAAATATCTTAATCTTCAAAAGAAAATTAATTTTTTTAACAAGAAGACGATTAAAATTTAAAAAGATGTACGAATTTCTTTTAATCCATAAATATTTTTTCCAGGTTGCTAAAGGTTTATTTTTTCCAACTTAACTTATTTATACCGTACAACTATGGAATAAGTAAAGGGGTATATTAATTTTGGTATTGTGTAACCACCTAAAGGAAGCGAGCTAGATATATATATTCGTGATAAAAACAAAGGATCACTCAACAACTAATGACGCTATCTTCATGAAATTTGTGCTGTAGATTCCTGGTAATAAAACTACGGCGGCGATTGCGTACGGCGAAAATTGGATTCGGAATAGAATTCGGAACTAAAAACTTTTTGATTGAATATAGGCCAAACGAGCATAATTCCAAAACCAATGAAGAAAGAACTTCCAAATTCAGAGTGTCTTTTTTTATTTCCTTAGTGTCTCTAAAATTTGGGACCAATTGGAGTAATGAGTCGGGGACCATCCACATAGTGCCGAAGACCTTAAAGCATATCATTGAAAAAAATAAACAAAGTAGCTTAAAATTAAGAAAATGGCTTAAAAATAAGATAGAACGTTCCAATTATATACAAGGGCTCACTAGTATTGAATGAACGGCGCGGACTGCATAAAGGCAAAATCCGACCAAGGGGTCAGATTCTGGAACTTTTTCATCGAATTTATTTCAAACGAGTATGATTCCGAATCAAAAGGAAATGGAACCTCCGAATTTGTTATCAGGGTGTCCCTTCCGATTCTCTTATTGTCCTCGAAAATTGGAACTAATTGGAGTAGTGGGTCGGGGACCATCCACATAGTTTCGAAGACCTTAAAGCATATCTTCGAAAATTTATAAAGATAGTAACTTCAAACAAATGTAGAAGCTGCTAATTTGCAAAAGGGTATTCTTTACTATTTGCTACGTGTTCCCTTAATTTATTAGCAATTGGAGTGGTGGTTCAGGTAACCTTCTAAGACCTCCCAAGGCTTAAAGGCTTTTCATCGAAATTAATAACAATAATAACTTAAAATTAAGAAAGAACGTTCCAATTGTGTACAAGGCTTAACAAGTATTGAAATCATGAGTCAAATCGTACCATGGTTCCGGGTTCTGGAACCTTTGAAAGGTTCAAATGCTATCATACATATATCTTAAAAACACCAAAACTCAAAAACTAATTCCGCTTTTTTGATGAAATTTAAATTCTAGGTAACTAGTAATGAAAGTACCATTGGACGTTGTTCTGGTCGAGTTCGAACAATGAGTTTGGATTCTAGAAGCTTTTGGTTGAATTGATGCCAAACGAGTATAATTTCGAAACCAAAGAAGATATATAATGTGCCCCTTATATTTGGGGCACAGGTGTTTCTTCTTGTTTATTTTGTGTAAGTGAAATTTTGGATGAATTGGAATAACGGTTTGCGTACAACGCCCACTACTCCCAAGACTTTAAAGTATTTATTCGAAATTAACAAAGATAGAAACTTCAAATTTCTTACACTATTTCCTGTTTCCGTTTGTATTTAACACAGAATTTTACTCTAAAACATATTATGTATTATATTTTACTACCCGATTTACCCGGCGTTACCCGGGAGCATTGCAAATTACAAAAAAGCAAGTTTCGTAGAAAACGGGTTAACCGAACTTTACTAAAACTTTTTGGAGTCACTCCTTTGTACTGCAAAATCAACCTGTAAAACTGGACAAAAATCGGAAACACAATTTTTTTTGCCCGCCAACAAATTCCGGTTGCTAAGAGGAACATTTGTGCACAATTTCAAGTCAATCGGTCAAAACGTTTTGACTCGACATTAAAAACATTAAAAAAGCTTCATTGGGCCATGGTGCCCAAATGGGTTAACCGAACTCAACAAAAATTTATGCTAGCCTTTGGAAAAATTGGACACAAATCAGAAACACAAAATTTTTTGGAAGCCCGCCAGACCGAAATGGGTTCATTTATTCCAACCACATTTATACAACTAATTCCGGTTGCCAAGAGGAATATTTGTGCAAAATTTCAAGGCAATCGGTCAAATCATTTTGACTCGACATCCAAAAAACAAAAGAGCTTAAAACGGCCCTGGAGCCGCAACCAGTTGACTTATAAAAATGTGACATAGCCTATGTCCCCCCCAGGCTCTCAGAAATATACCTTTAAAATTTTGTGACAATCGGAGCAGTGGTTTTGACAAACAAACAAATTTTCTCCTTTATATATTAGATAAATTTAAAACAAAATATTTTTTAACGATGAAATTTTTTTTTTTTTTTTTAATTTTATTATATCATATCTATATTTTATTGAAATATTACAATAGGTATATTTCATAAGTTAATAAGTTGTAAAGTTTATTTAAATGAATTGTATGAAAAGTTCTAAATTTGTCATTGTATTTTAGAAATACATTTATTGCATATTTTGATTAATAATTTTGTGATAAAAACTAATGAGAGCATTAATGGTTTCAATTAACATTAAAAATCATCAAGTTATATAAACTTTTATATTTATATTATTACAAATTAAAATTTCTTTCGAATAACTTTGAGTTTAATTATCTAAAACATTAAAAGATAAGTAAATAAAGAGAATAAATTTAAAATTAAAATAATTAACCAAGGAAACTAAATCATTCAAGTAAATGCACTACAGCTAAAATTCCTGAAAAGGAGGAATTGATGCACATGTGTAAAATTTTATTGAATTGTATAAAAAGTTTTCAATATGTAATTTTGTAATAGCATTTTACGAATCCATTTATTTCAAGTTTATTTGTTGTTAAATACTTTTATACCCTAAACCTATGTAATAGATAAATAGAGAATAGGTAACAAATATGCATCCGTCCGTCCGTAGGTACGATAACTCAGAAAATAATGGAGCTATCTTGATGAAATTTTAATTGTAGGTTACTAGGACTGAAAGTACGGTGGGAATTGTATATGGGTAATATCGGCTCATGTGTTCGGATTCTGGACCTTTTAATCGGCCTAGGGGCTAACGAACATATATAAAAAATCACGATAGCTCAACAACTAATGACGCTATCTTCCTCAAATTCGTGCTGTGAGTTACTGGGAATAAAACTGTGGCGGGGATTGCATACGATTGGGATAGGACGATGTATTCGAAACCCAGAACTTTTTGATCGAATTTAGGCCAAACGAGCATAATTCCGGAACCAATGAAGATAGAATCTCCAAATTTTGCATCAGGGTGTCTCTTCCTATTTTCATAGTTGCTTTGAAATTTGGAACCAATTGGAGTAGTGGGTCGGGGACCAGCCACACAGTTCCAAAGACCTTAAAGCATATTTTCGAAATTAATAAAGATAGTAACTTCAAACAAATGTAGAAGTTTCAAATTTGGCACATGAGTTTTTTTTACCATTTCCTGCGTGTCCCCCTAATTTTCAGTACCCCTCTTAGACCTCATAAGGTTTAAAAGCTTATAATCGAAATTAATAAATATAGTAACTTGAAATTAAGATAAAACATTCCAATTGCGTACAAAGGTAACTAGTATTGAAGGTACGGCGGGGTCTACATATGGACGAAATCGGAGCATGGTTTCGGGTTCTGGAACATTTGAAAAGTTTAAGGGCTACGAACGTTTATATAAAAAAGACCATAACTCAAAAACTAATGACACTTTTGTGATAAAATTTACACTCTATGTCACCAGTAATGAAAGTACCGCGGGGATTGGTTCTGGTTAAGATCGGACAATGATTTAGGATTCTACAAGCTTTTGAGGCAAAGCGAGTATAATTTCAAAACAAAATAAGATAAAACAAACGCACAAGGGTTTCTTCTTATTTGTTTTGTGTACATGAAAGTTTGGATAAATTGGAATAGCGGTTTTCGAACCACCCCCACTACTAGCAATACCTTAAAACATATATTCGAAATTAATACATAGTAACTTAAAATAAATATAGAACCTTGAAATTTGGCATAACGGTATTTTTTCTTATTTCCTTTTTGTCCCCGAAATTTAGACTTAATTGTATTTGTGGTTCAGGTGCCTACTAAAAAATCCAAAATTCAAAAGCTTAACTTCGAAATTAATAAAGATGGACACTTCAAATTTGATACACTATTTCCTATTTCCGTTATTATTATTAACACTTTTACATTTTTAAAATGCTATACATTTTACTATAAAACATATTATGTATTATATTTTATTAATTAAAAACAAAACATTATTTTAATAAATGATAAAAATTTTTTTTTTTTAATTTTTATTATATCATATATTTTATTGAATTATTACCATAGGTAATATATAATTAAGACATTGAGTACGATACTTAAGTTATGTTCAAAGGTATGTGCTGCATGTATTTAAAATTAATTTTTATATTTAAAAGAATTATATGAAGAAATTTGTCATTGTTTTTTAGAAATAAATTTATTGCATATTTTGCGTTTACAAGCTTTTCTAATAGGTACATAAACTAACAATTTAAAATAATTTCAATTTTGAAAAATTTGTTTATTAAATATATTAATGCTTTGATTAGCTTTTTATAACAAAATTTCAATTTTATAAATAAAATTTAGTCAGTTTTGTAATTGAATTTGAACAAATGTATTTTCATTTATTTCCAGTTTTTTTGTTTTTTTAATATTTTTAAATAGATAAATAAAGAATTTGTAATATTTTTGAATAGATAAAGTAATTAGAAAATGTTTGAGTATTATACTCGTAAAGTTAATTTGGTAAGCTATGTCTTACGATCAAACTAATAAAAGCTTTTATGGTTTAAAAATCAAAATGACTTATGGAATTCTCATTAAATTTGAACTGCATAGGGAACCGTGATGTGTAGGGTATTTCTAAGTCGGTTGAAAGGACTGACTGTTTCTGTACTTGTTAAATAGATAAATTAGTAAGAATTTTTAATATTGTTGAATTATAAAATAATTAAAAAATGTTTTTAGTATTAAAAAGATAATTTCGTTAACTTTGTCTAACGATCAAACGAATAAAAGTTTTTTGGTTTTAAAATAACTTATGGACTTCCCATTAATTTTGAATTAAATAGGTGTAAGCTATTTCTAAGTCGGTTGCACTGGCTAACGGTTTCTTTACTTGTTCAGAATATGATTTCCCTTCGAAAATCAGGCATATATTATAATGACAGTCATCGACTAACCTTTGTGTAGTATAGACGTCTTTTTTCTGTATTCTTTTTGTTTTCGGTATCCCTTTCTCTTTCTTTCTTTATTTTCTCTTTCTTATAATTTCAATCACACCAAAAAATCATAACCTAAAAATAAATAGATATTTTTTAACATTAGTTAAATACAGTGAACAAGTGAGTTAAAAATGCTAGGCGACACGCCGATCCCCTCGGGGAATCGGTTTGCCGGGCTGCCTGACAACGACACCGGCCAACAGAGTCCAAGGCCAAAAAGAGTAAGAGGTATAGACATCACGAGCGAAATTTTTCCCAATTTGCCACAGGTAAATATAAAACAAAAATGTCCAAAATTTGTCGTCATGGAATCCACGGATAAATCCAAACCACTCTCCTCCTTCAGCGTTTTTGCCAAAAAAAAGGCTCTTGACAGTATAAGTACAGAAATTCAATCGGTCACACTACTTAAAGATGGTAATCTTCTCATATTAGTAAACCCCGAAAAAGTCGCAAACAAATTTCTAAATACTAAAAACTTCGGTGGTTTATGTACCGTTTCAGCTAAACTTCATGAAACACTAAACTCCACAAAAGGCACAATTTTTGATAAAAATCTCATCCCAACCAATGAGGAAGAAATCTTAAACGACTTAAAAAAACAAGGAGTTACTAACGTATACAAATTCACTCGTTTAATTGATAATAAAAAAACTCACACCGGCCTGATTCTCCTTACTTTCAACACTTACAAAGTTCCCGAAAAAATTGATATCGCTTGGTATCAGGTTAAAGTAAGAGAATATTATCCCAATCCAATGAGATGTCAAACTTGCCAAAAACTTGGACATACAAAAAACAATTGTAAAAACCCCGCAATGTGTGTAAATTGTAATCTTCCTCCACACTCACCGCCCCAATGTTCTAGAACAATGTGTTCCAACTGCCTTGGTGATCATCCATCCTCATTCAACAAATGTCCAAAATTCATACAACAAAGAGAAATATTAAAAATAAAAACACAAAAAAAATGTACTTACGCAGATGCCCGCAAAATATACAATCAAAACAATTCTTTATCCCCACATAAAAATGCAGCTTACTCCTCAATCACCATGAACTCCATCAATAAAACTTCAAATTTAATTAATCCAACAACAGCAGAAAATCCAAAACAATTCTATAATTCACCCTTAAAAAATTCCTTATCCAATTTACAATCCAATAATTCAAACAAAAATATAAATAACAACCTAACCTCAATTCCTACAATAGATTCATCTTCTTCCATCGAAAACAACGTTCCCCTCCCAATTTCTTCCAATGAACAATGCACTAATTCAATAAATATTGCAAATGATAATCTATCCTCCTCTAACTACAACATAAACTTACAAAAAAATGACAAACAAGTACTAACTAACAACAAATAATATTCCAATCGAACAAACTTCTTCTTCCAACCAATACAACCTTCCACTCAACTTTTTTAAATCAAGCAAATATTCCATCCAATCAAACAAACAAGCAGACAAAATTAACTCACATAATCAAACTAATTCTTTATCAAACAAAACAAACATTGATTCCTTAGAAATTTCAGATTCCGACTAGTTTGAAATACTTTTTGTTATTCTATATAAAATAACAACTATAGTCTTTCAAATTTAGTAACAAAAAAAAAAAAAAAAAATTTTTTTACTCTTCAAAAATTCTAATTTATTTTTCGTTTTTCTTTAATAAATATTTCTTATTATCACCTCTCATTCACTCTTCGATCTTCAATTCAATATTCTTATATATTATAATGCTTTCTATTCTTAATTTGAATAACAAAGATAATTATAAAAAAAAAAAAAAAAAAAAAAAAAAAAACAACAAAGGAATCAAGTTCTCTGTTATTAATCATTATTCAGGTTAAATTATTTTCTCATCTACATTGTTTTTCATCTATTTGCTTTTTCATTTAAATACAGTATTTTATTAATTTTTAGTCCCTAACTTATGGTCATAAAATTCCTTCAATGGAACTTAAATGGATACCACAACAATTCAGATGAGCTTCAATTACTAATCAAAAATCCAAATATTATAGCATTACAAGAAACTCACCTTTTTACATACCCCCACTCTTCTAAAATACCGAAAAACTATACGCTTTATCACAAAAACGACATATTAGCAAATGAAAAAGCAAGCGGTGTCGCTTTACTTGTTTTAAATAATATAAAACACAAAATAATTAATATTAATTCAAACATTCTAGCAATAGCTTTAGAAATAGAAATCAATATCACATTTATTATAATCAACCTTTACAATGCCCCAAATGAACAGATTAGCGAAAACGACCTTCACGTCCTATTATCGTGCTTCACCAAGCCGGTTTTTAGTCGTTGGAGACTTTAACGCTTGGTGTCCCCTATGGGGATCTCCAAAATCCAACAAAAAAGGCAAAATAATTTCAAACTTTATAAAAAATAGTAATTTAATAATTCTAAATAACGGATCACCAACTCACTTCTCCACTCACTCCACTTTTACGCATGTCGACTTAGCTCTCTGTTCACACCCATTAAATCTATCGTATTCTTGGTCGGTTGATCAGTTTCCTCGTGGTGGCGACCACTTTCCTATCATAATCGAGCTCTTTACTCATCAAAATCTCCCCACACCACCTAAACATAAGCCTAAATTTAAAACTGATATAGGAAACTGGGACAACTTTCAAAATTCAGTAAACAACAAACTCTCCACCTTTCAAAAGCAAAACAATAATATTAACCAAAAAGTAGCCAAATTTCAAAAATTAATAATTAGCAGTGCCAACGACACAATCCCAAAAACAAAAACCAAGAAAAACCAAAAATATACTTGTTGGTGGAACTCTACACTATTCGAACTGCAAAAAAAGAAACAAAAATATTGGAAAATACTTAAAAAACACCCAAATACCACGAATATTAACAATTATAAAAAAGCGAACGCATACTTCAAAAGAGAAATTAAACTCGCCAAACGGGAATCTTTCGCTACCTACACAAAAGATATCAACCCAAACACATCTCCAAAAATTCTTTGGTCAAAAGTCCGAACCCTCTCAAACCTCACCCCAAAACTTCACATTTCGTACATAAAAAACTCAAATAACTCAATCACCCAAAATCCATTTGAAATAGCAAATACATTGGCACAATATTGGTCACAAAATTCTAACGACAAACATTTCCCAGACCATTACAATAATAGCAAAAATTCCATTACAACACCCATTTTAACACCCTATACTCCCAGAAAACGTGCCAAAGAAATCGAGCTCCCCATAACCCTGTTAGAACTGCAAGCATGTGTTAACTCCTTAAAAGGAAAAACTCCAGGTTATGATAACTTGTCATACCCCATTTTGAAAAATCTCCCAATTAATGCTAAATTAATTTTACGGGAAATTTACAAACATATTTTTCTTACGGGCACCATCCCACAACAATGGAAAATAGCATCTATAGTTCAAAGATCAACTTAGTCCGTCCAGTTACCGTCCAATATCACTTTTACCATGTATGAGCAAAGTATTGGAAAAAATTGTAGCAAAACGGCTCTTTTGGCTTTTACAAGAAGAAAAGCTACTGTCAAACAAGCAAACAGCCTACAAAGCAGGTAAAGGTACCATGGACGCCTTACTTTCATTAGATCAGGATATCTGCGACAACTTAGGTACAAGAAATCATATTTCCCTAATATCAATAGACGCAGAAAAAGCATTTGATCGAGTGGGTGTGCACTCAATAATTGACCAATTAATTAAATGGAAAGTAGGGGGAACTATAATTAACTTCATAAAAAATTTCATGACAAATAGGAAAATTAGGGTTAAAAACAATAACTCTACTCGAATGTGTGGCCACTTAACAACGGAATCCCTCAAGGATCTCCTTTATCGGTCGTTTTATTCCTGATAGCTTATAACAAACTCAGCGAAATTATAGACGAACAAAAATTTTTCAAACATATATTATATGCCGACGATTTACTAATTTATTGTCCAATAAAAAAATCCTCCGTCTTCAAAAATAAACTAGAAAACCTAATTACTGAATTAACACACTGGGGCAGATAAAGCGGCTTAAAAATTTCGATAGAAAAGTCAAAACACTTACACATTTGTAGAAAACATAATTGTAATAATTTCAAAATTAAAATAAACACATTAGATATAGAAAATGTTCCAAATTTAAAAATCTTAGGCTTAGTTTTAAATACAAAATATCGGTGGAACACACACATAGATAACTTATGTAAATCTCTATATAACAGATTAAATTGTATTAAATGTTTAAGTAGTAAATTTTTACAAAGCAATGCAAAATCTCTAATTGACGTAGTAAGAGCAGTAATTCTTTCTAAAATTGAATATGGGCTACCAATATACGGATCAGCATCAAATTCTGAGCTACAAAAAATCAAAACAATCTACCACGCAGCAATACGCTCGGCTTTAGGAGCATTTCCATCTTCCCCAATACCCATCATCCTTGCCGAAGCAGGGCTTCCATCACTAGATGAAAAAATCACTTTGTCTACAAGAAAACTGTTAACAAAAATAATATTTTCTGAAGGAGTTGAACTATACCAAAAAAGTAAAAAAGTCCTAGCCAGGAAGCGAAAACCGAAAAAACCATCAACCTCCATCAAGTTATTCTCTTCGCAAAAAACAATAATATGAGCTATAAGCCTATCAACAACATTCGTAAAATTTTCCCACCATGGAAATTTAAAAACGACAGCATCATCTTAGAGCTAACTAAATGGCATAAGGATGAAGTCAACCCAACGTTTTTTCAACAACAGTTTCTCCGGATAAAAAATAAATACGTCGATTGGAAGTTTATCTACACAGATGGATCAAAATCCGCCTTCTCAACCACTTTCAGTATTGTAGACGAACATAAAACCATTTTAAAAATTGGAGCCTTGCCAAGCTATTCCACTGCTTACTCCGCCGAAGCTGTCGCAATCCTGAACGCAGTCAAATTCAAATATAATCCGACCGAAAAATGTATAATATGTTCAGACTCACTCTCAACAATACAAGCTGTCATTAACTTAAACAATAATGAGAAAACAATACAAGAAATACGAGATATATTAAACAAAAAGGAAAAGCACCTAAAATTAATGTGGGTCCCTGGCCACGTGGGTATTGTGGGAAACACCTTTGCAGATCAGATAGCAAAACAGGCTGCCAATTCGCCACTCGTTGAATTAGAATACGCCAATAAAGGCGATATTAATAAAGAAATAACGAAAATAACAAAAAAAGAGTACTTAATTACATGGGCAAACTTTAACCATTTCTACAAGTCTATAAATCCAAATAAACTTCCATCCATCTTTCCAAGAAATGTAAACCGAAAGGATTCAATAGTCTACACGAGATTTAGAATTGGTCACACTTTACTCTCCCATGAACACCTCTTCAAAAAAGAGCCACCACCTACATGCTTCTTTTGTAATATTCAATCTTTAATCATCAAACATATAATAACGGAGTGCCCATCCATCGATACCATAAGGATCCAACAAAGAATAGAACCGCTGCACGTGCTACTCTCACAAGTCACAGCTGAAAACATTACAAGCTTTGTAAAATTTTAAAAAAAAATTAATATTTATAATAAAATTTAAAAAAAAAAAAATTTAAACTTGTAAACTTCAAAAAATTAACTAACAAAATCAAAAATTGTGTTCCAAAAACTTAAATCTTGTACATATTATTTCTCAAATACTTTAATAAGAAATTAATAAAAAACAAATAAAAATAATTATTTTCTTACAAACTTATAAAAAGCCAATATATATTTATAAATTTTAATATATACCTACTAGTAAATAAAGAGAAAAGTTTTACAATGCAATGTAATATAATAAATGTATAATATATAAAAAAGGAAAAAAAAAAAAAAAAATGTAATAAAATAGCCTAAGGCCGTTAGTTGCTAGTGCTAGTTGTAAAATATGTTAACTAATTAATTAGTCATCATATAATATAAATAAATAAATAAATATTATAATGAAGGTGATAAATAGGGATTGCATTTATTGTGAGTCGTGTGAAAATCAATTACTTAATATTACTTAACTAAGCAAAAATGTCTAAAACTAAGAGACAATTTCTTCAATTTAACAAACCCCTTTTGAATTTAAGAATAACCCTTAGCATTTCTTGAAATATAATGCTGCAGCTTTGAATTTTGTATATTTCAAAAAAAAATTAAATTTAACAGGTTTTCAAGTTACAGGTGTTTAGAAAAAGCAAAATTTTAATTTTCGAGCCCTTATAGCTCCTAAACAGGGGAGCTGACTCAAAAATTGAAATTTTGGTATTTTTAAACACCTATAACTTGAATACCTGCTAAAATATTTTTTTTACAAATATACAAATTTTGAAGCTTCAGCATTATATTTCAACATATGTTAAATGTTTTTCTTAAATTTAAAAGAGGTTTGTTAAATTGAAGAGGTTTTTTTTCATTTGAAAGGGATTCTTTAAATTGAAAAAAATGTTTCTTAGTTTTAATAGTAAAATTCTAGGTAAAACTCAAAATTTTGGTGGAGTTCACAATTGATTTCCTAGAACCTGAAAAAACGGAAGGGTGGTGATAGGAGGAGCTGGGCAGATCAATCATAAGTTTGTTAAGCAGAAATTTAGGAGCCTTCAAAATTAAAACTTTTATGTTTTTATAACGCAGTAACTTATTCACCAGTGTATGCTGTTCCAAAATTAAACGTTAACCAATGTTAACCCCAAAGTTATATTTCGCACTTGTTAACAGATTTTCTTGAGTGCATTGGGATTATATTCTAAGCATTGATTTCACTATTAGTCATAATTAATAAATTGATGAATAAATTAAACTATAATATCATTTATTTTTTTATATATTTTTATAAAAATAATTGATAAAATACTCAGTAAGAAACCCTATATAATTTCGAAAATGCGCTTTTTAAAAACCCTTGGTTTTTTTCATCACTTGTTTAGATATATGTTCGTTAGCTCTTGAATTTTCAAAGGTTCCAGAATCTAAGACCATGCTCTAATTTCGCCCGTATGCAACCACTGCTATACTTTCAATACTAGTTAAAGCTTGCACACAATTGGAACGTTCTATCTTAATTTTAATTTACTATTATCATTAATTTCGCTGATAAGCTGTTAAACCTTGGGAGGTCTAAGAGAGATACCTGAACCACCTCTTCAATTGATCAAAAATTTGGGGAACACGTAGAAAATAGTAAAGGACACCCCTGTGCTAAATTTAAAGCTCCTACATTTGTTTGAAGTTACTGTCTTTATTATTTTCGAAGATATGCTTTAAGGTCTTCCAAAGCACCTTAACCAAAATATGTTAAGGATTTTTCTCGGACTCAATCAATGTTACATCAGGAGTACCGCAAGGTAGCCACTTGGGTCCACTCTTGTTTAATATATTCATTTCCGATCTTTCTAGTAAACTTTCCGGTGTGTCACATGTTGCATTTGCTGATGATCTCAAGATTTATCATGTAATTAAAAAGAGTTCCGATGTTGCACTACTTCATACAAATCTCAATAGTCTGCAAGAATGGTGCTTCTCTAATAAGTTAGAACTATACATTGAAAAATGCAAGGTTATAAGTTTTATACGCAAGAGATCTACCATTACTTTCAGTTATAAAATAAATAATGTAAACCTTGAAAGAGTTAAAAATATTACTGACTTAGGGATTCTGTTGGATGATAAACTGAACTTCCATCTTCACTATGAGCATACAATTTCTTGGGCTAACAAAATGCTCGGGTTTATAAAAAGAAGAGCTAAATAATTCAGCAACATCGCTGTAACTAAAGCTCTTTATTGTTCCTTAGTACGATCTATTCTTGAATATGGTAACATTGTGTGGGATCCCGCATTTCAAATACATTCTGATAGAATAGAATCCGTGCAAAAGCAATTTCTTTTATTTGCTTTGAGAAATCAATATAATCCTAGAGATTATTCAATTCTGATAATTTTAAAATAAATAATGGGGGAAGAAATACGAGAAGCACTAAATATTTAGTTGAAAATATTCATAGAACGGAATATGGAAAAATTGAACCAATAAACAGATGTTGCATTACATTCAATAAACACAGTCATCTTTTTCAACACAAATTTCTAGATACACTTTTAAACGTAAATTAAAATTAAAATTTCTTAATGACCTATGACAATAATTTTAACCTTCAATATATTATACTCATATTACACTTCAAGTTCACATAATTTTATAATTCTATAATTTAGTTATTTTTGTTTTTTTTTTTACTTTATAAAATGCTTTTTAACTGTGTTTTCGCATACATAAATGCATACATATTTTACAATCTACAAAAAAAAAATAAAAAAAATAAATAAACTTTTGATTTTTATGTATTTAAATTTATGTTTTGTAATCAAAGTTCATGTTAATTTTGAGTTTTAGATTTAAGAATTTTTTTTGTAAAAGCCTTGTTTTGGCTCAAAATAAAATAAAATAAAAACTGTGTGGATGATCCCCGACCTACTCTAATTGGTTCTAAATTTTGAGAACATTAAAAGAATTGGAACAGACATCCTGATACCAAGTTTGGAGGTTCTATCTTCTTTGGTTTCGGAATTATGCTCGTTTGGCCTGAATTCAATGAAAAAGTTCTATGATCCAAACCCATATTCGAAAGAAATCCCCGCCGAAGGTTCATTACTAGTAACCTACAGCACAAATTTCATAAAGATAGCCTCATAAGTTGTTGGGTTATCGTGATTTTTAATTAATTTTCCTTTGCCCCTAGACACAGGATCCGAACCAAGTGCAGTAACTTTCGAACACATAAGCAGTCCTATTTCAATTGTTGAAAAAAATTAGGAAACTACAAGGAAAGATTTATAAGTTAATTCCAAAACATCTAACATAACCACAACTGAGCTCGAATAAGACACTGATATATCAGCTAGCTGTTCAGGAATCAGAAAAAAGTGTTTTCCGAAGAAAATTTTAAAATGGGAGTTTACTCGCCGAAATTACGTAGTAAACTCAGTTAGTACAAAATCTGTTTATTATGCTCCTTGTCGACTGATAGGAGGAGGTGGATCAGCACTGGCCGTAACTGGTTATTCCGATTGAAAAATTATAAATGAATGTTTATATAAGCACGAAAAATCAACACAACATAAAAAATGTAAAACAGATTTAAAGCAGCGAATTTAAGGTAACACTACGTTAAATTTGATTACAATATTAAATTTAGAAGTCTTTAAAGAAATAAACTATTGGGTTCAGTGGCTCAAACGGGTTGTGTGCATTATACTTGCTAGGCTAAAATTGCCTTTAAAAGGAAAACCACAAGATATTGGAAATGCCAATAATGGTAACTTATTGATGGTAGTGGAATTGGTGGCTGAATTTGATTCCTTCTTAGTCGCACATCTTGAAAATTATGGTAAACCAGGAAAAGGCGGGACTTCCTTTTGATCGTCAATCGTATTAAAAGAAATTGTAATATTAATGAACGAAAAAGGAAAAGCACATACATTAAAGGAACCAATTGAGGCAAAATATTTCTCGATTAGTGTTTTTTTTTTTTTAAGAGGGATTGGAAAGCTCGAAAGACACCCATTGAAACTATGTGGTGTTTTGCTGGGTAGTGTATGATTTTAAAACACCAAAACCACGCCCTTTTTGAACCAAACTTTAGGAGGGAATCTGTAATACAAATGTACAGTTTGGTTACAGGGATGAGGATATGGAACGGTTTAGGATTATGGTGGAAGTTATTTGGAATATCTGGATTATGGGGGATGGGGAAAATTGGATGGGATATTTAGAAGAAAGATGTTAATGTTCTTCTTAAATTTGTTTAAATCGTACATATACACATTATCAACTTTGGGGAACACATTTGATGGAATATGGTTCCATAAACGAGAAGAGCGCATGACAAATGAATTTCCATAAGCCGTGTTACGCCATCTAGCTAGTTCAACTGTGTAGGGATGAGCATCTGTTGCCCTCCTTGTTTCCCTTTGGAAAATCTTGAATGGAGGCATAAGTTGTTTGATTTCTTTAGAACAGGTGTTAGTCCCTACAAGATATCTCTAAAACAAGGTCAGTGACCCAACAGTGCGACGATGGCTGAGTGGAGTGAGCGTTGAGGTAACACTGGGATCATTTATAAGACGAATAGCTCTGTTTTGCACTTTATCGAGATATCCCAGCGCCGTAATGGGAGCACCAGCCCGAATATGTGCATTATACTCCATTTTCGGCGGTTAGTCATTGGAGGTTATTGATAGAAGGTCATTTATAAATATTAGAAAAAGGCTGGGGGATAAAACAGATCCCTGAGGGACACCAGCATTTATTTTGAAATCTTTGGATGAATATCCATCGACAAGAACACGAATCGTGCGATTCGAAAGGAAATCTCCAATCCATTTAACGAAAACCCTACCTAGACCTAAAGCCCTGCATTTTGCCAATAAAGCATCATGCCAAACTCGATCGAAAGCTTTAGAAATATCCAAAGCCACAACATTAAGCGCACAGGTAGGTCATGAGATCACCAGTTGAACGACGGGCTCTGAACCCGTATTGTCGATCATGAAGCAAACCTTTACGATCTAGATATTTCAAAAGCTTATAGTTATTCCATTACTTTGGATAGGAACGATGTAATAGCAATAGGTCGGTAGTTAGAGGGATCGCTTTTATCGCCTTTTTTAGGAATTGGAAAAACATGTGCAATCTTCCATTGGGTAGGATGAATACCCGAAGTAAAGGGAAGAAAGGCTGCGCAGAGGTTTTGAAATGGAGGTATATGTGTTTTTGAGGACGGTAGTTGTAATACCGTCCGGACCGGCTGATTTTTTTGTGTCAAGATTCTTCAAGATTTTCATCACTGCTCGTGTCCTAAAGTATATTCTACCAAAGGAGCAGCCAACTTCTGGAATAGATGGGGGTCTTTGAGTTGACTGAGGCAGTGACGAGTTAGAAGCGAATTGTTTGCCAAACAAATTCGCTTTCTCTTTTTAATCTGACACGATGTGGTTGTTCACATCAACAAGTGGAGGAAAAGAAAAGCCGTTATTGTCTTCTTTTAAATTTTTGCAAAAGTCCAAAAGGATTTGCTATTCTTGGGCATGTGTATTAGTTTACGTTTCAACCTTTGGTTGAACAAGAATTTTTGCTTGTTGATAATTCTCTTGCATCATTACCGAACCACTATATAGTTGGCCCTGTAAGCCTGAGGCAGTGACGAGTTAGAAGCGAACTGTTTGCCAAACAAAATCGCTTTCTCTTTTGAATATGACACGATGTGGTTGTTTACATCAACAAGTGGAGGAAAAGAAAACCCGTTATTGTCTTCTTTTAAATTTTTTGCAAAAGTCCAAAAGGATTTGCTATTCTTGGGCATGTGTATTAGTTTACGTTTCAACCTTTGTTTGAACAAGAATTTTTGCTTGTTGATAATTCTCTTGCATCATTACCGAACCACTATATAGTTGGCCCTGTAAGCCTCCAAACCATTGTCCCGGTACTTTTTGAACGCCTCCTCTTTTTTTAGAATGGCTTCTATGCAAATACGATTAAACCAAGTTTTGGGTTTCCGCTTAATAGATTTCATGGAGTGAGGTATAAATAATCTCATTCCAAGGAGAATAGTTTCACTAATCGCATTTGCAGCAAAGTCAACATTCCTACCACGGAAGCACAGTGACCAATCAAAGGTTTTGTAAAAATTGTTCAGACTTTCCCAGTTAGCATGGTTATAACGCCATAGCAATTTTTTGGGAAGGGACCTTTGGTTGGACACCGGGCCTGCCTTGTATTGACCAAAAAGTGATCGGAGCCCCCCAGGGGGCAACCAACTGAAACCACATACTTTTCAGGGTGTGTGGTTAGAAACAGATCCAAGAGGTGACCCTCTTGATCAGCACGATCAGGGATTCTAGTGGGATTTTTAACAAGTTGAGAAAGGTGAAATAGAGTGGAAAATAATTCAACTTGTTTCCCAATCGAGTTTTGACTCGGAGAAGAGCTAGTGGAAAAGTGAAGCCAGTCTTTGTTATGAACATTAAAATCCCCCGCCAGAACAATTTCAGTCTGGATCTGGTTTGAAAGGTTTTCAATTTTCATAACAGTTTCCTGTTCACTTGAATTGGGTGATCTGTATAGAAAATAGAAATGTATAACATCCTTTCCAACATGGATTTTGACCCAAACGTAATTGAAAGTTGGGCTAGAAGATTTATATTTGACAATAGTGTTGAAAGCAATGTCTTTTTTTATATAGATGGCGATGCCTCTTTTGGGAACGAAGTGTGAAATGAGTGAGTAGCCGTTAATATCGAAGTTAACATTTTGGCTACTAACTTGCGGAAGTTCGTTTGTAAACCACGAATATTACAAAAATTAACGTTAAAGTTGATAATTTTGTTAAAAATTAGATAGAACAAAAATAAAGAAAAAGAAGAAAAAAAAATGCATATTGTACGGTTTATTCAACCTAAATCGATAACACCTTAAAACAAATAAAAAAAAAAAAATAGAAAAATAAAACAAAAAAAAATTTTATTCTCAATTTTAATTTTTTCGATTATAATTTTAAAAGTCTTATTTCGAGCAAGAAAATGGTTTATAACTACGTCCAACAGTTTTTAACTTGCACGATATAGAATCTATATAGAAACTGTATGTGCCCTTATTGTAGTAGGTACAAGCAAAAACTCAATCAAAATAAAACAAATACACAATTACATCTATTTAAAAAAAAAAAAACAAAATTTGTAATTGTGACAATATAAATAGCAAAATACAAAAATAGAATGAAAGTTTATTGATAATATTGGACATATACCATCAGAATTTATTAATTAAGTTACAGTGCTTTATGATGGTATATTGAGAGCGGTGAGAATTGTTTGGAACATTAACATCTATCAATGGGAAGGAAAGAGATGGATAAATTGTTTTGTTTACCACTATGAGAAGATTAAAAGAAGTATTACTTCAAAAAAAAAAAAAAAATTATTATTTTAATTTAGTTAAATGTAAACAAAACAAACCGGCGCGTGATATTAAAATTTATAATAATTTTATTTTTTTAAAAAAAAATTCTATATAAACAAAAAAAAATTAATTAAATAATTAATAGAAAAAATAGAAAAGTAAAATTTATAGTTATAAAAAATAAAACAAGTAAAGAAACAGTCAGTCGGTGCAACCGACTTAGAAATACCCTACACCTATTTGGTTCAAATTTAAGGACATATCCATAAGTCATTTTAACACCATAGAAGCTGTTATTAATTTGATCGTAAGACATAGCTAACCAAATTAACTGTATAATACTAAAAACATTTTCTAATTACCCTATCTATTAAAAAATACTACAAATTCTTACTAATTTATCTATTTAAAAATATTAAAAAACAAACAAACTTGAAATAAATGAAAATATATTTATTCCAATTCAATTACAAAATGAAAAAATTCTAATTATTAAATTTTGTGATAAAAAGATAATCAAAGCATTATATATTTAATAATCCAAATTTTTAAAAATTCCAATTATTTTAAATGGTTAGTTTATATACCTAATAGAAAAACTTATAAACGCAAAATATGCAATAAATGTATTTCTAAAATACAATTAAAAATTTACACCTTTTCATATAATTCATTTAAATATAAAAATAAATTTTACATAAATGCAGCAAGTACCTTTGAACATAGCTGAACCACTACAATTAAGTCTAGATTTCGGAGACACATAGGACATAGGAAATATATTCTTTGGCTTCGAAATTAAACTCGACCACAACCAATTCCCATGGTACTTTCATTACTAGTAACCTACTGTTAAATTTCATCTAAATACCGGCATTATTTTTTGAGTTATGGTGTTTTTAAGATATATGTTTGTTAGTCCTTGAACTTTTCAAGGGTTCCAGGACCCGAAATTATGGTACGATTTTGCCCATATGCAGTCCCGTCATACTTTCAATACTAGTTAACCCTTGTACACAATTGGAACGCTCTATCTTAATTTTAAGTTACTAGTTTTATTAATTTCGATGATAAGCTTTTACACATTAGGGGGTCTAAGAGAGGTTCTGAACCACCACTCCAATTGATCCCAAATTAGGGGGGCACGCAAGAAATGGTAAAGAACACCCTTGTGGCAAATTGGAAGCTTCTACATTTGTTTCAAGTAACTATCTTTATTAATTTCGAAAATATGCTTTAAGGGCCTAAGAACTGAGTGGCTGGTCCCCGATCCACTACTCCAATGGGGCCCAAATTTCAAAGACACTTACGAAATAGGAAGGGACACCCTGATACCAAATTTGGAGGTTCTATCTTCATTGGTTTCGGAATTATGCTCGTTTGGCCTAAATTCGATCAAAAAGTTCTAAGTTCCGAACCCATTGTCCAATCCTCACTGTACGTAATCACCGCCGTAGTTTTGCTGCCAGTAACCTACAGTACAAATTTCATGAAGATAGCCTCATTAGTTGTTGAGTTATCGAGATTTTTTATATATGTTCCTTAGCCCTGACATCGATTAAAAGGTCCGGAATCCGAACCGTTGGGCTGATTTCGCCCTTATATAGTCCGCGCTATACTTATAGTACTAGTTAACCCTTGTACACAATTTGAAAGGTCTATCCTAATTTTAAGTAACTATTTTTAGTAATTTCGATTATAAGCCTTTAAAACTTGGGAGGTCTGAGAGGGGTACAGAACAACCACTCCAATTGATCCCAAATTAGGGGAACACGCAAGAGATAGTAAAGAACACCCTTGTGGCAAATTGGAAGCTTCTACATTTTTTCAAGTTGTTATCTTTATTAATTTTAAAGATATGCTTTAAGGTCTTCGGAAATGTGTGGCTGGTCCCCGACCCACTACTCCAATGGGACCCAAATTTCAAAGACACTTACGAAATAGGAAGGGACACCCTGATACCAAATTTGGAGGTTCTATCTTCATTGGTTTCGGAATTATGCTCGTTTGGCCTAAATTCGATCAAAAAGTTCTAGGTTCCGAACCCATGGTCCAATCCCGACCTTACGCAATTCCCGAAGTATTTTCACTACTAGTAACCTACAGCACAAATTTGATGAAGATAGCGTCCTTAGTTGTTGAGTTATCGTGATTTTTTATATTTGTTCGTTAGCCCTGAAACCGATTAAAAGGTCCAGAATCTGAACCCATGGGCCCATTTCGCCCATATGCAATCCCCGCCGTACTTTCAGTCCTAGTAACCTACAGTTAAAATTTCATCAAGATAGCTCCATTATTTTTTGAGTTATCGTGCCTACGGACGGACGGACGGACGGACATGGCTATATCGACTAATGCGGTCACGCTGATCACAAATATATATACTTTTCCATATCTAGCTCGCTTCCTTTAGGTGGTTACAAACACCATACCAAAGTTAATATACCCTTTTACCTATTCTATAGGTGTAGGGTATAAAAATATTTAGTGATAGGTAAAAATAATTTTAGTTGAGAAATTTGTTATTTTAATAGAATGAATAATAATACTTATCTAAAAAAATGCCGCCATTGGAAATGCGGCAATGTGGTCCAAACCGATTCACAAAAAAAAATAAAAAAACCAACACAAATTTCAAAACAAACCACTAATTTAAAATAAAATAGAATTGTGTGAAGTGAAAAAGTTAAATTAATTTGAAAAGTTGGTATTTAAAAATTTTATTCTTTAATCGGATTTAAACAAATTATAAAAAAAAATTTTTAAAGAATCCGAAACCGGTGTTATCGCAACGAAGGTTGACGACCAACTTGACTATACTCTGGACATATAACATACTGATCAACTCACTTTTATTGTTAGGTATGTAGAAGTGCCAAAGGAACATTTTTAAAACGTTAAATGAGCAGGAAATATTAAAATATTTATTATATTGTCTTTTATGTTCAATCGCCAATAATATTGAGCCTATAAAAAAATGTTAATTAATAATTTACTTAATTTTTATAACCTTTAGGTTGCTTATTCAGCTACAAAATATTTTTATTTCATTTCTTCTCATTAGGATATATATTAAGTGTTTGACTTTGACACAGTGACATGCAGATTAAAATCCGGATAGAGAGATATAAAAATTACAAATAATTCTCTTTTTGTTTTCCTTAACTCCATCATTAGGCAAAATGCTAATTATACCTGGTTTCGAAATTACAAAAACAAATATATTTATATAAACTTATCATTCCATGTTATTATATTATAAAATAAAAACACCTGCTGCTATTGTTTCTGATTAGTGAGCGATGTTTCAACTAATTAAAATTTAACAATAGAGTTTTTGAGTATTCAAATATAAGAATTTCCCGTACTAATCATGAATTTTTAATAAAAAAATAAATTCTCTTTACAAATCCCGATGGTGATCAAATATAAATACTTAAATATAAAATATGTTATACAAACGAAATAAATATATTATTTATAAAAATAGTAACTTCACAGGGTGGGCCAGTAGTCATCACGCAGTTTAAAAATTCAATAATTTTTTCGTTTATATATTTGTTTAATTTTTCTTTTTTTAGATTTTATTTATCGAAGCTTGTTACACCAACATGTAAAAGTTTTATGGCCAAAATTCCTGAAAAATTTGGTTGGTCTACTGCAGAGGGTTCGAGTAGCTGTCGTACAACTCCTTCTTTTATATGAGCATCTCTATACACTTATTGAAGTTGGGTGTCTGAAATTTTCCCAAAAATAGTTTAGTGTAATGGTCAAAGTTACTGCAAAATTTGGGTTGGTCTACTGCAGTGGGTTCGAGAAGCTGCCATACAACTCCTTCTTTTATATGAGCATTACAATGCACCTAATAAAGTTGGGTGTCTAAAATTTTGCGGGTCGACGGGCACGCGAGTTACATAATATTATGTTGACATAATGTAGCATGACATATGTGTTGGCATAATATAGTAACTCATTCACCTTTCTTTTAAGTATTTTATATTTTTGCACTAACATGAAATGCAATTTCCTGGCCAATTATTTTTATTAACAAATGTTAAAAAACATTATTTTGATGATCTAGCGTTAAGTTAATTAAAACATATTAATTTAAGTATCTATAAGTATAATTTTGTAATAATAAAGGCAGTCTTAAGACAACTCCAAAAAAAATTACGTCTTTTTATTTTCGCTCTAAAGTAAGCGAAATACATAATCGGCGCAGTCGGAAACGGAATTCAATCAGAAGATTGAATTAAACGAATCGAGAAACTTTTATCCGAAGATAAAAAAAAAAAAAAAAAAAAACCAAAAATTAAAGATTTTGTTGTATATACATAATATATTTGAAGTGAAAAAACAAAAATATATATATATATAAATAATTAAGAAAATAAAACTATATACTCTAATATATGCACAATATTTTAAAGTGTTATTGCAAACAATACTTATCAATTAAAATACAAATATAATATAAATTAAAATTCCTTATCTTTAATTTTAAAATCCATAACACTATATTAGCAGTGTAAAAACAGCGAAGAGAACCTTTTATGAAAAACAATACCAGAAATTTAATTTTTGATAAATCAGAAATATCATGGCAACTAACCAACAAACGGAAGACCAAAAAGATCAAATCATGCAGCAACAAGAACAACAAATACAACAGTGTCAAGCACTTATTCAACAACTGCAACTACAACGTCAACAACAACAAGTACAACAACAACAACACGTACAACATCAACAACAACAACAAGTACAACAACAAATTCAACAAAGCAACGAAGAGCTAAATTTTACGCTATCTCCTGAGCATACTTTAACACAGTTCAGACATCTTAAACCATTTAATGGTTCACCAGACTACAGTTTGTCATCTTTTATTAAGAGTGTTGAAGTTACACTTTCTCTTTGCGGAAATAACAATCAGTTATACCAGTTTGCGATGCAGATAGTGAGAAACTAAAAAATACAAAAAGAAGCAGGAAAATGTGTCCAGCAGCTTGGTGAAAACGCTAGCTGGGACGAAATAAAATCAAAACTGAGGCAGAGTTTTCATCCTCAAAAATCCTACTCAGAATACTAAGTAAACTAAGTTTACTTAGTTTAGTAAACTAAGATTGTTAGATGATAATAGGACAATAGATTTTAATCACAGAAAATTAAATAATAAAAATTACATGTTATATAAAAAGTTTAGTAGAATATCTGAACAAAATAGAAATGAAGAATTCCAACTTTCTACAAATAGAAATACAAATAATAGTTTCAGAAGAAATACAATTGTTCAAGAAAATAATAACATTAATAATAACGATTATCTTAATAAAGACAACAAAATTTTGTCACAAATTGAAAAACCCAAATTTAATCCTAATAATTCACAACGTTCTAGACAAACCCAAAAACAGATCAAATCGTTTTTAGGATTGACTGGGTATTATAGAAAATTTATAAGGGATTATGCAAAAGTTGCCTACCCAATGGTCAAATATTTAAAGAAAACACAAAAATAAATACGAAAGATCCTAATTACATTGATGCTTTCGAAAAATTAAAAGATATTATTACGGATTACCCAATATTAAAGTACCCAAATTTTAATAAAAAATTCAAATTAGCTACCGATGCAAGTAATTTCGCAATAAGGGCTGTTCTATCCTATTAGCTTTTGCATCCCGAACACTAAACAAACATGAAAAAAATTACCCTACAACTCAAAAAGAGCTTTTAGCAGTTGTATGGGGAATTAAATATTTCAGACAGTACCTTATCGGTAGAGAATTTGATTTACTTACTGATCACGAGCCTATAAAATGGCTACAACTTAAAAATAAAGGTAAAGATATTAACCCAAGATTACAAAGGTGGTTAATTCAATTAGGAGAATATGACGCCAAAATTGAATACATTAAGGGTAAAGAAAATAAAATAGCAGATTTTCTCAGTAGAATCGATCTTAATACTAACGAAATAAATTTATTTGAAAATTATAATAACTCTACAAGTACAAATTCGGTTCATGTTGATAGTAATGAATCTTTAGCAACCATTCACTCTCAAGAGGAAAATTTGGTACAACATATACCAATTTTAAAAACGGTTGTGAATCGTTTTCAAACTCAAATTATCTTAGTAGAACAAAAAGAAAAAGATCTAGAAATAATTTTCAATAAGAGAAGAATTTACATAGAAAGAACGTTATTCCTAACAACGTAAGTAATATAACCCGAAGATATATTAACATTGGAAAAATTGGAATATATTCAGAACTTGAAGACAATATCTATAACGAATTTCAACTAAAAATTATCGAAATGTATCCTAACAATAATAAAATAAAATTTGTCAAATGCAGTTATTTTGCCAAGGATATGAAGAACGAAGAAGAAGCTTTAGAACAAATATCTCTATTCCATAAAAGAGAATCTGGTCATGCAATGGTATAATAGCCAATTATGAAAGTATCAAGCATAAAATATTTTACCCAAACTTAAAAATCTTAATACATAAAGTAGTAAATAACTGTGAAACTTGTACTGCAGGGAAATACGATAGAAATACGATTAAAAAGAAATTTGAAATTACCGCAACACGAGTGGAAATTAACGAAATAATCCACGTTGATACCTATGTAAATTCTAAACACTCTTTCATTATTATACCCTACACCTATAGAATAGGTAAAAGGGTATATTAACTTTGGTATGGTGTTTGTAACCACCTAAAGGAAGCGAGCTAGATATGGAAATGTATATATATTTGTGATCAGCGTGACATCCTGAGTCGATATAGCCATGTCCGTCCGTCCGTCCGTAGGCACGATAACTCAAAAAATAATGGAGCTATATGGATGAAATTTTAAATGTAGGTTACTAGGATTGAAAGTACGGCGGGGATTGCAAATGGGCGAAATCGGCCCATGGGTTCGGATTCTGGACCTTTTAATCGATCGAAGGGCTAACGATCATATAGAAAAAATCACGATAACTCAACAACTAATGACGCTTTCTTCATCAAATTTGTGCTGTAGGTTACTAGTAATGAAACTACTTCGGGGATTGCGTAAGTTCGGGATTGGACCATGGGTTCGGAACCTAGAACTTTTTGATCTAATTTAAACCAAACCAGCATAATTCCGAAACCAATGAAGATAGAACCTCAAAATTTGGTTTCAGGGTGTCCTTTCCTATTTCCTTAGTGTCTTTGAAATTTGGCCCCCTGTGGAGTAGTGGGTCGGGGACCAGCCATACATTTCCGAAGACCTTAAAGCATATCTTTAAAATTAAATAAAGATAACAACTTGAAAAAATGTAGAAGCTTCAAATTTGGCACAAGGGTGTTCTTTACTATCTCTTGCGTGTCCCCCTAATTTGGGATCAATTGGAATGGTGGTTCAGTATCCCTCTTAGACCTCTTAAGTTTTAAAAGCTTATAATCGAAATTAATACAACTAGTGACTTAAAATTAAGATAGAACGTTCAAATTGTGTACAAGGGTTAACTAGTGCTTAAAGTTAAGCGTGGACTGCATAAGGGCGGAATCAGCCCAAGGGTTTGGATTCTGGACCTTTTAATCGGTTTCAGGGCTAACGAACATATATAAATAATCACGATAACTCAACACCTAATGACGCTATCTTCATGAAATTTATGCTGTAATGAAACTACGGCGGCGATTGCGTACGGTGAGGATTGGACAATGGGTTCGGAACTTAGAACTTTTTGTTCGAATTTAGGCCAAACTAGCATAATTCCGAAACCAATGAAGATAGAACCTCCAAATTTGGTTTCAGGGTATCGCCTTCGATTTCCTTAGTGTCCTTGAAATTTGAGCCCAATTGGAGTAGTGGGTGTGAACCAGCTACTCAGTTCCGAGGACCTTAAAGCATATTTTCGAAATTAATAAAGATAGTAACTTGAAACAAATGTAGAAGCTTCAAATTTGGCACATGGGTTTTCTTTACTATTTCCTGCGTGTCCCTCTAACTATGGATCAATTGGATTCAGCACCCCTCTTAGACCCCCCAATGTATAAAAGTTTATCATCGAAATTAATAAAACTAGTAACTTAAAATTAAGATAGAACGTTCCAATTGTGTACAAGGGTTAACTGGTACGGAAAGTATGATGTGGACTGCATATGGGCGAATTCGTACCATAATTTTGGGTTCTGAAACCCTTGAAAAGTTCAAGGGCTAACTAACATATATCTTAAAAACACGATAAATCAAAAAGTAATGCCACTATTTTGATGAAATTTAAACTCTAGGTTACTAGTAATGAAAGGACCATGGGAATTGGTTCTGGACGAGTTTGGTCAATGAGTTCGGATTCTAGAAGCCTTTGATCGATTTGGGCAAAGAATATATTTCCTATTTCCTATGTGTCCCCGAAATTTAGACTTTATTGTAGTAGTTCAGCTATGTTCAAAGGTACTTGCTGCATTTATGTAAAATTTATTTATATTATAGAATATAGAATAGAATATTATAGAAAGGTGTAAATTTGTAATTGTATTTTAGAAATACATTTATTGCATATTTTGCGTATTAGCTTTTCTATTAGGTATATAATCTAACCATTTAAAATAATTGCAATTTTGAAAAATTTAGATTATTAAATATATTATGCTTTGATTAGCTTTTTATCACAAAATTTAATAACTAGAAATTTTTCATTTTGTAATTGAATTAGAATAAATATATTTCTATTTATAACAAGTTTTTTTGTTTTTTAACATTTTTAAATAAATTAGTAAGAATTTGTAATATTTTTTAAGAGGTAGTGTAATTAGAAATTGTTTTTAGTATTATAAATTTAATTTGGGTAGCTATGTCTTACAATCAAATTAATAATAGCTTTTATGGTTTTAAAATGACTTATTAACTTCCCACTAAATTTGAACCAAATAGGTGTAGGGTATTTGTAAGTCGGTTGCACCGACTGACTGTTACTTTACTTGTTTTTATAGACAAATTTTCCAAACATGCTATATATTTTTATCTGGAAGATAGAAGTTATCAAACGCTTATAAACAAATTTCGACAGTTTATTTCAATAAAAGGAAAAATGAAAAAACTTGTTTGTGACAATGAATTTAACAGTATAAATATAAAACAGTTTTGCAAAGATGAAGGAATAATAGTTCATTTCGTAAAGCCTATTAACCTACAGAAAATGCAGACATAGAAAGATTGAACAATACGTTAACAGAAAAAATTAGAGTATTGAATATAGAAAACAAAATCCCAATAAAAGATAAAATTCTTAAAGCCATAAAATATTACAATAGTACTTATCATTCGACAATTAAAGCTACTCCATTCGAAGTAGAAAATAACAAAATAGACAAAACATTTATTGAAAATAAAATAAAAGACATGAAAACAAAAAAAATTACAAAATAAAATAAATCAAGAGAAAATTATACAGAAACTAGACAATTAGGATTTATAAAAAACTATGCTAGCCTTAGACATAAAGAGCAACCAAAATTTCGAAAATACCCTTTACAAAATATTCATGAAAACAACATTAAAAGACCATTAAAATTTTCAGATCAAAACAATACTACTCTGGATAATAATTCTTTGAATACTTCCAGTAACATCGCCAACAATGGTAGTGGAACAATTGAAATCTGAAATGGGATATGTCGAAATTAAGGTCGATGAAATAGAACTTGTAAGTAATTTTGACATAGTCCTTCACATTGTGTTCCCATCTGAGATTTTAAAGTTAGTCGATAATTTAGAAACAATAGCTTCTTCTTTAAGATTAGAAAGCAATAAAATATTTGCATTACAAAAGTTAGAAAACCTTAGGAATAAAATAAAAACAATAATCCCTCATAGATCTAAAAGAGGACTTATAAATTTTGTAGTCTCTGCAACTAAATGGTTATTCGGAAATATGGATGATGATGATAGGCAAAGTATTGAAAATCACCTTAAAATTATCGAAGAAAATAATCATAACTTAATAGAAAACTCTAACAAACAAATTAAAATTAATAACAACTTCAATAAAACATTAGAAACTATAAAATTATCTCTAGAATCAGAGCGTAAACAAATTGTAGATAAATTAAATAATATTCAAAAAACAGAAAACGAGATTATTGAGAACTCTTTATATTTTAATCTTATGCTTAAAATAGATTTCGTTAAACAACAAGTTTTTCTTTTAAGCCAAAGCAGAATTTCGTAAAATCGTACAAAATTTGGACCCAAACTTTTTTTTGACCACCCGTCGCCTCGACATGGGTTAACAAATTCCAAAACTGTTAAAAGTGTCAGCTCAGTTCTCACAGGGGAGCACGTATACAAAATTTGAAGAAAATCGGTTAAACCGTTTCTAATTTAGAGTAAAGTATTGAAAAAACCTATAAAAAGCTGTTGAGCCGCAATGGGTTAATGGAACTTAACAAAATTTTTTTTGGGGCTTTCTTTTTAGTTAAAGCAGAATTTCATAAAATCGGGCAAAATTTGGACCCAAAATTTTTTTTGACCACCCGTCGGCCCGACATGGGTTAACAAATTCCAAAACTGTTAATTGTGTCAACTCAATTCTTAAGGAGCATCACGTATATAAAATTTGAAGTCAATTGGTCAAACCGTTTCGAATTTAGAGTAAAGTATTGAAAAAACCTCTAAAAAGCTGTCGGGCCGCAATGGGTTAATGGAACTCAACAAAATTTTTTTTACGGCTTTCTCTTAAGCCAAAGCAAAATTTCGGAAAATCGGACAAAATTTGGACCCAAAATTTTTTTTGACCACCCGTCGGCCCGACATGGGTTAACAATTCCAAAACTGTTAATAGTGTCAACTCAATTCTCAAAGAGCATGACGTATACAAAATTTGAAGTCAATCGGTCAAACCGTTTTCATTTTAGAACAAAGAAGTTTAAATACTTGCACCACAGCCCCAACTTGGCGGTCCGTCAGAGCAAAATTTTTGGGCCACGATTTCTTTCCGTACCCAAAAACCTCTATATACAAATTTTTATGAAAATCGGCTGGGCAGTTTAGGAGTCAACTCGTTACATACAAACAAACAAACAAACCAGTAAACAAACTTTCGCTTTTATATATATAGATAATTAAAAATAAAAACAAAACTTATACATATGAAGATAATAAAACTCTCAAAGAATTAAAACTTAGCAAAAATTGTATAATTAGGAAAAATTGTAATTTAATTTAAGTAAACAGAGAAGAAGAATACATAGAATTAGACGATAATATTGTAATTTTAAAAAATATAAAAAATAATAAATTAAATAGCACTTGTGACGAAAGAGAAATTATATTACAAGGTAATTATTTTCTAACTTATTATAATTGTTCAGTTCAAATAGAAAACAATATTTATAGAAGTAACATTAAGCGATTTATTTATAAGTATGTAATACCACAAAATGAAAATTTTAACTTTGCAATTAACAATAATATTAATTTTGAGAAAATTATAAGTAACCAGGAAGAAAATATAAAGAAATAAAGGAACTAAAATTTCAGAAAATTGTTAGCTATAACTGGAAAATTTCACTATCTGTATTCTTAGCCGTAATAATAAAAATATCTCTACTTTCCTTTTATTGTTATTTTAAAAATTATAAAAACTTCAAAAATAAAATATCAATGGTTCAAAAGAATCTTGAAATAGAAACGGGAAGAATCACGTCATTTGTTGATAACCAATTAGACACAAACTCTAAAACAAAAAATAACATACCTTCATCAACAAATGGCAATGACTCTAAAAATTACCCTATTTAATTCGATTTCATAAGACAGAAATATAATGTATAATACTACTAATTAAAAAAAAAAAAAAAAATTTTTATTGCATTAAAATAAATAAAGTCAGTTATAAAACAAAATAATTGACCTTTATTAACAAGGAAAACAAATGTGGATTTTAATAATAATGTCATAATTTTTATTTTATAAGTGTATTTTGTTTTGTAAGCAAAAAAAAAAAAAAAACAAAAAAAAAAATTTTTCATTGTCTATTTCAAATTTTTCAAGTTTAAGTTCAAGTTCACATTTAATGTATGTTATTTAGAATTAACAAAATGAAATTTAAAACACAAAAAAAAAAAAGTATTTTTTTTTTTATTCAAAATTGTTTTCATTCAACTTCATTTACAAATTATTTTTATCGCAAATTATCATATTACCTAATTTTTTAAGTTCACTAAACTAAGATAACACAGTTGTAAAAATAAAAATTTTTTAATTAAAACTTAAGACTTAAAAAAAATTTTATGAAAAAAAAAAAAAGAAAACAAATTTAAATAAAATTTAGAAAAATTTTTAACTATATCTAGCTTAGAATTACGTATTTATTTTTATAATCATGATTCAATTTTTAAATTGTAATAATTTTAATGTAAATAACCATAATTTTAAAGACTCAGGAGAGTCTCAAATTTAAGAGGGGCGGAGTTACATAATATTATGTTGACATAATGTAGCATGACATATGTGTTGGCATAATATAATAACTCATTCACCTTCTTTTAAGTATTTTATATTTTTGCAATAATAGGAAATGCAATTTCCTGGTCAATTAATTTTATTAATAAATGTTAAAAAACATTATTTTGATGATCTAGCATTAAGTTAATTAAAACATATTAATTTAAGTACATATAAGTATAACTTTCTAATAATAAAGACAGTCTTAAGACAAAACCAAAAAAAATTAAGTCTTTTTATTTTCGCTCTAAAGTAAGTGAAATACATAGTTCGCGCGGACCGACAGAGTGAAACTATATAAGCACATTTTTTCAAAATCTTTTGAAATTTTACCAAAAATTATCTGTACAAAATGTGCCAAAACATACTTTTTGCTTTAATTAAATTACAATTTTTCCTAATTATACAATTTTTGCTAAGTTTCAATACTTTGAGAGTTTTATTATCTTCAAATGTATAAGATTTTAAAGTAAAACGAAAACAAGGGTTTTTAAAAAGCACATTTTCGAAATTATATAGGGTTTCTTACTGATTATTTATAAAAATAAATGATAATATTATTATTTAGTTATTTAATTAATTTATTAATTATATGACTAATAGTGAAATACTTAGAATATAACCCAAATGCACTCAAGAAAACCTGTTAATAAATGGAAAATACAATGTTGGACCTTCAATGTTAACGTTTAATTTTGGTAAAACTTACACTGGTCAATAAGTTACTGTTTTATAAAAACAGAAAAGTTTTAATTGTTAAGACCTAGTAGCCCTTCAATGGGGAAGTTTTGCTTTCATGATGGATCTGCTCACCCCCGTTTTGTCCTCAACCTTCCATTTTTTACGGTTCTAGGAAATCAATTGTGAACTCCACCTAATTTTGGAATTTTACCCCTAATTTTATTATCTAGGCAAAAATGGTTAAAATTAAGAGACAATTTCTTTATTTTAAAAAAACCCTTTTAGTTTAAAAAAACCTTTAACGTATGTTGAAATATAATGCTGCAGCTGTAAATTTTGTATATTTGCAAAAAAAAATTTGAACAGGTTTTCAAGTTACAGGTGTTAAAAAATAGCGAAATTTCAATTTTCGAGCACTTAGCTCCTAAACAGAGGAAAAAATAATTTGTTAACTAATTTCTGAACGTCTTTTTTTAGCACATTATATTTAAATTGTTATAACAAGAGTTGTGTTGAATGTATTTTGAATCTGAAAACGACAAACGATAACTGCTTTTATAAGCTTTTTACATTTTTAAAAGGAAAATGTTTAGGGTTGCCATACGGTACTAAAATTTAACATTACGCAAAACTCAATTTTTGCAAAATTTTTGGACCCACATATCTCTTAAACGGTTTAAGACAGGATCTTGAAATTTTGGGAGAAGTTAGATCCTCAAAAATTATTAGGAGTCGGTTAACAAATTTTTTTTGTCAAGCCTCCGGCTTAGGAGCTATAAGGGCTCGAAAATTGAAATTTGGCTATTTTAAAACACCTATAACTTGAATACCTGTCCAATTTTTTTTTATTAATATACAAAATTTAAAGGTACAACATTATATTTTAACATATGTTAAAGGTTTTTCTTAAATTTAAAAGCGGTTCCTTAAATTGAAGAAAGTGTCTCTCAGTTTGATCCATTTCTACTTAGATAGTATAATTCTAAGTAAAATTCCAAATTTTTGTGGAATTCACAATTTAATTCCTAGAACCTACAAAAATGGAAGGAGGGCGGGGGGGTTAGATGAGTTCGGTCCTTGAGAAATTTGGCAACCTTCCCCATTGAAGGGCTATTAGAACATTAAAATAAAAAAATTGCTGTTAGCAGTAAATTTTAAAAGTAAGCAGTAACTTAGTCACAAGTGTATATATTTCCAAAACTAAACTCAGTATGTAATACAATATAAATTTGAAAATGTGCTTTTTTAAAAACCCTTGGTTTTTTTTCATCACTTGTTTTCATATAAGGTCAAGAGTTTTTAGCACATTTTCAAAAAAATTTGTAAAAATGTGCCTATATAGATAGCTTCAGTCTGTCCGTCCGTCCGTCCGTCCCTTTTTACCTACGATTGACAAAAAAATATCAGGAATGGGTAGGTATTGCAATAAAAATAATTTAATGTTAAAACTTTTTTTTGTAGCCCCCCCCGTTACGGAGCTACAGCCCCACAAAGTCGGAAAAAGCCCCATATTTAAACAGTTATAATTAGAGTTCTATAAGGTATATATCCAACCTAAAAACGGTAACAGACAGCTGTTTTTATAAGCTTTACAAGTTTTTAAAAGACAATTGTATAGGGTTACCATACGGTACTAAAATTTACCGTTATTCAAAACTAAGTTTTACAAAATTTTTGGTCCCTCATAACTTCGGAACGGCTAAATCTAGAAACTTGAAATTTTGGGAGAAGTTAAATCCTTAGAAATAAGTAAGAGTCAGTTAACAAAATTTTTTTGTCACGCCCCCTCTTTAGGAGCTGTAAGTGGTCGAAAATTGAAATTTTGCTAAAAATTTAGCTTTTAAACACCTATAACTTGAATACCTGTCAAAATTTTTTTTTATTTGTATACAAAATTGAAAGCTCCAAAACGAAAGTTTCAATAAGTGTCAAAGGTTTTTCTTAATTTTGACTTTGTCCGTCCGTCCGTCCGTCCGTATGTTTACAAAAACTTTTACACCGTTTGAAATAGAGTAAAGAAATTTTAATCACGGGTAGATATTACAAAAAAATTAATTTCGTAGAAGAAATTTTTTCTGTAGCCCCACCCTTTACGGAGCTACAGCCCCCCAAATTTGGAAAAAGCCCTATTTTTAAATTATTATAACAAGAGTTTTGTTAAGTGTATTTTCAATCTGAAAACGGCAAAAGATAGCTGGTTTTATAAGCTTTACAAAAATATAAGGCTAAAATGTATAGGGCTACCATACGGTACTAAAATTTACCATTAAGCTAAACTCAACTTTTGCAAAATTGTTGGCCCCATATATCTTTTAAACGGTTCAACCTAGGCTCTTGATATTTTGGGAGAAGTTAGGTCCTCTAAAATTAATAGGAGTCGGTTAACAAAATTTTTTTGTCACGCCTCCTGTTTAGGAGCTATAAGGGCTCGAAAATTGAAATTTTGCTATTTTCAACCACCTGTAACTTTAACACCTGTTCAAATTTTTTTTTACAAATATGCAAAATTTACAGCTGCAGCATTATATTTCAACATACGTTAAAGGTTTTTCTTAAATTTGAAAGGGTCTCTTTAAATTGAAGAAATTGTTTCTTAGTCTTAACCATTTTTGGTTAGATAATAATATTCTAGGTAAAATTCCAAATTTTGTTGGAGTTCAAAATTGATTTCCTAGAACCGGAAAAAAATGGAAGGGTGAACACAGGAGGGGGGTGAGCAAATCCATCATAAGTTTGCTAGGCAAAAATTTGGGAACCTTCCCCATTGAAGGGCTACTAGGTCTTCATAATTAAAACTTTTATGTTCTTATAAAACAGTAACTTATTCACCAGTGTAAGTTTTTCCAAAATTAAACGTTAACATTGAAGCTCCAACATTATATTTTGCACTTATTAACAGGTTTTCTTGAATCCATTGGGGTTGTATTGTATTCTAAGTATTTCACTATTAGTCATATAATTAATTATTAATGAAATAACAAAATTATAATATTATCATAATATATATTTTTATAAAAATAAATGATAAAATACTCAGTAAGAAACCGTATATAATTTTGAAAATGTGCTTTTTAAAAACCCTTGGTTTTTTTCCCTCACTTGTTTCATAATGAAATAAATACCAACACTAGGTATTTGTGTTAGAAAGGTGGAAATTATTTCATCAAGAGTTGGAGTTTTTAGCACATTTTGAAAAAATTTTGTAAAAATGTGTCTATATAGCTTCACTCTGTCCGTCCGTATGTTTACAAAACTTTTACACCGTTTGAAATAGAGTAAAGAAATTTTAACCACGGGTAGATATTACAAAAAAAATAATTTCGTAGAAGAATATGGATTTGTTATCTAAGCAAAAATGGTTAAAACTAAGAGACAGTTTCAAGTTTAAGAAAAACATTTAACGCATGTTGAAATATAATGCTGCAGCTGTAAATTTTGTATATTTGCAAAAAAAATTTTGAACAGGTTTTCAAGTTACAGGTGTTAAAAAATAGCGAAATTTCAATTTTCGAGCCCTTAGCTCCTAAACAGAGGAAAAAATAATTTGTTAACTGACTCCTACTAATTTCTGAACGTCTTTTTTTTATACCTTTTCCACTCCTTTAAGGAGTATAGGGCATTCACCAAGTTTATTTTAAACTAGACTTCAGTTTCTTTAATCATAATATTCACTAAGCCGTTGATTAATCAGCTTTAGCTATTGTATAAGGTTATGAAATATGAATGCACAAATGTTAACTTTTCGCGCCATCTATAATTTTACACAAGAATTATTTATATATTTTTATTAAATCTTATTTTATATTACGATATAAATTATTACGATATAATTATACAACTTTACGATATATTATGAACGTCTAATTTCCCCCAAAATTTCAAGACCCTAGCTTGAACCGTTTAGAAGATATGTGGTACTGAAAAGTTTAGTTTCTTTAATCATAATATTCACTAAACCGTTGATTACTCAGCTTTAGCTATTGTATAAGGTTATGAAATATGAATGCACAAATGTTAACTTTTCGCGCCATCTATAATTTTAGACAAGAATTATTTATATATCATAATATTTAATCGGCTTATTTTTTCCCATACAAATATAAACATCCTTTTTCTGCGTAAACTATTTGACCAATTTTAATGAAACAACAACTAAAAGAAAGGTTTTTTTTGTTTTCATAGGACAATGATATTTTTTTTAGAATATTGCGTTTTTTCAGGTGAAAACCCGTCTTTAATTTAACGTAAATTTGAATTTAACGGTCACGCTGTTAAAAGTTAAGGCTTATGACTCTAATATTATGCGCCGACTTTCTGGGTAAAAGTAATGCATTTTCGGTTGTATTCGCAGCTCAATCAAACTATGTATTATAGGCGCCGACTTATGTCTTTCTTTGCTTGGAGATTTAAATTTTTAAAATTTTTTTTTTTGTTTTTGTTTTTTCTTTATCTTAAAAAGTGAACGAAAAAAATGAGTCTGTTCGAAAAGCAATACATTTGGTTTATACAGTAGTTTTTATTTATAACGAACTCGGTTCAATTTTAATTATAATAAACTTTACACTTTTTGCTAAAAAATTAAATTTTACCTAAAAATGTAAAAAACTTACATTATATTACATTGATATTTCTTTTATTTAAACTTTAAATACCTAAATATGTTGCTTGGCGATTAATTAAGTCTTTTTTATTTAGTTTTGAATATAAAAAAAATCATAATAACGCATCAAAAATACAAAAAAAAATTTCAATAGAAGAAAAAGCACTATACATAGGCTTGAGGCTGACACATCAAATAAAATTATAGCAAATGAGTTCGTTCTAGAAGTGTTCATTCTAGAATCATCACATTCTACAATGTTCAAGTCTTATACTAATTTTTCAAAATTCACAGCATTCTTTTAAAACGACATTCGTTTATTACGACAATTATTTTCCGTCCCATCATGGTCGTTATAACCGAAAAGTACTGTATTTTGTTTTTGTTTGCAACTTATTATAATACAGTTATAAAAAAAAAAATTTTTTGTAAATCGTAAATTGTTGCTTTTTGTTAAGTTTTATGTACAATAAAAAACCGACTTCTGAAATATATTCTACGTTTGAGAGTCGTGATATTAAAATATATAAATATTTGCAAAACAGTTAAACAAATAATCTTTCTTAAAAAAATAATTTGTAATTTAAATGATTTGTTACTTAGGGCCTAACCAACGCGTACGGTGTATAATTTCTGGAAATTTCTAGAAAATTTTGAAATAAATAGTTAGCTACCTACATGAATTTACATGTTGTGAGCAATCGAAATACGAGACGTACTGGTACCTCGGATTTACAAAAATGACAAAGCGAAAAATAAAAATAGAAACTTTAAAATAATATCTTTGTAAAATATTTGTTAATTAAAAAATACCTATAAATGTTTGCAGAAATTTAAAAAAAAAATAATACCTATTTCTTAAGAAAAATGATTTGTTTCTTATGGATCAGCCAAAATCAGCATGTACGGCATTCAGTTTCTGTCAAAAAATTTTGAAATAATTAGTTATGTAAAAAAATTTACATGAAAGCATACGCGACGTACTGTATCTCAGAGTTTTAATATTTAAAAATTGACAAAGTGTATAAGAATACATATTGAAATTGTTTTTTCTTATGCTACTGCGATTAAATTTTAAAAATAAAATATTTTAAAATAACATTTTTTTTTAAATAATTTAGTTTAAAACATACAAATATTCAAATAAATTGAAAATACCTACAATACAATATGTTTGCAAAACTAAAAAAATTATCTTCAAGTTTTCAAAAATTATCAAAAAAAGTTATTTATTCCTTAGGTCCTAACCTAAATAAAAGCGTACAGCGTATAATTTCTGTCAAAAAATTGAGAAATAAATAGGTACATAAATTTACATTAGAGCAGCGAAAATACGCGTAACGCAATGTACAGTATCTCGGATTTTTAAAATTTACAAATATTGACAAAATGTATAAAAATATTATTATTGGATTTTCTTATATTTCTAATATTATGTTTTAAAAAATAATATTTTTTTACAATAATTTTTATTAAAAAATATCTTATATTCAAAATACCTATAATATGAAATTAAAAATATTTTTGTAGGTACTAAATTAAAACATTCAAATAAATATTTTTGATAAATTAAATATTGTTCGCGCGTATCGATTTACCGATAATGGATATGTAGACAGACGTATTGACGTACGAATATTTTTTAAAATGGAAGGAGGTAAGTGCTTATTGGTTATGACTTAACATAATTCAAGAGAATTTTAATTAAAGCCATATGCAGGAAATTATTAAAATATAAACTAAATAAATATCTACTCTGTTATACACTCTTTTACAAGGGCTGGAGTAGCTGGCAATAGTTGAGAGTAGAAAAGAGTTTACTCCTCATAAAGGAATAAAAGCAATAATATTTATTTGTTTTAAGAAACTTATGAGTCATGGCTCATGACCATATATAGAAATATATTTTTGTCAATAAAAAACTTAGGAAAAATTAAATAAACAAACTAGACAAAAAGGTATAAAGTAAACTAAGGAATTCAGAATCATTTTTCGCATGTTTTCAGAACTTTAAATAGGCATATATCATATAGTAGTAAAAATTTACCTATGTAGCTTTTAAATTTAAAAATGAAAAAAGGGTAGGAAAAATTTATTCTTTGATTTATTGAAAAACTTTTTTTTTGCTATAAATCTTAAGATTGAGATTTAAAAAAAGACTTCGGTCAACTTGACTATTATTTGTACTTCTGGCAGCTTCAATATTATATAATACTAAATACTAAACTTATAAATTATGATATGTTTAATTTTGTTGTACATATTATGTATTCACAGAGTTTTTTAATTAGTACAATTTAATACAGAATACGTACAACATAGTTCAAATCGTACCAAAATTTTTTAAAAAAAGTACGGTTTGCTATACGAAGGACAGCATTAACTCGAATTTTGGGTTTTTGACTTCAATAAATATATGTACCTATATGTTTAGAAATATGTTTTTATTAGAATAATATTTATATGTATTTAGAATTTTAATTTAATTTAACTGTACCAATTTATCCTCTTTTTCAACCGGCTTAAGCTATAGAAACAAAACTCAAAAATCGGTACTTAACAATGTTTTAATAATTAAGAAAAATTATAAATTTTTTTTAAGCAAATTTCAAGCGCAAGAATTGTTGACAACACTGTTGGCATAATTTTTATTATGTATAGTCTAATATAATTTACACAAAACGAATTTTATATGTTAACTTAAAAACAAAAATAGCTCGAATATCGAGCACAGGGCGATACTAGTTTTTATTAAATCTTATTTTATATTACGATATAAACTATTAAGATATAATTATACAACTTTACGATGTATTCTGAATGTCTAACTTCCCCCAAAATTTCAAGACCCTAGCTTGAACCGTTTAGATAGAAGATATGTGGGTCGAAAAATTTTGCAAAAATTGAGTTTTGCATAATTGTAAATTTTAGTACCGTATGGCAACCCTAAACATTTGCCTTTTACAAATTTATAAAGCTTATGAAACCAGCTATCTTTTGCCGTTTTCAGATTGAAATACACCAAACAGAACTCTTGTTATAAGAATTTAAAAATAGGGCTTTTTCTCACTTTGGGGGGCTGTAGCTCCACAACGGGTGTGGCTACAAAAAAAAATTCTTCTACGAATTTATTTTTTTTGTAATATCTACCCGTGGTTAAAATTTCTTTACTCTATTTCAAACGGTGTAAAAGTTTTTTAAACATACGGACGGACGGACGGACGGAGTGAAGCTATATAGGCACATTTTTACAAAATTTTTTGAAAATGTGCTAAAAACTCAAACTCTTGATGAAATAATTTCCACCTTTCTAACACAAATACCTAGTGTTGGTATTTATTTCATTATGAAAAAACTCTTGACTTTATATGAAAACAAGTGATGAAAAAAAACCAAAGGTTTTTAAAAAAGCACATTTTCAAATTTATATTGTATTACATACTGAGTTTAGTTTTTGGAAATATATACACTTGTGACTAAGTTACTGCTTACTTTTAAAATTTACTGCTAACAGCAATTTTTATACCCGTATGACTATATAGTCAAAGGGTAAATAACTTTGCCATTACGTTTGTGACGCATAGAAGGAGGGGGAGTAGATATAGACTCAAGTGTGTGGATCGGATTAGAATCGAAAAATAAATCGATTTAGTTATGTATATCCGTCCGTCCGTCTGTCCGTCCGTCCTTCCGACCGTCCGTTTTTCCGTCCACACGATAACTCAAAAATTAAAGGAGCTAGAATCTTGAAATTTTCGAAAATTCGTTTTTTTGCAATAGCCGTCATCGCTATTTAAATCCAGCCATTTTGGTCCATGGGTTCGGGTAGCTGCCATACAACTTCTTTTTTTATATGAGTGTTACTCTATAGCTATTACAGTTGCGTGTCTGAAATTTTTCCAAAAGTAGTTTAGTTTTATGGCCAAAGTTTCTACAAAATTTGCTTGGTCTACTGTAGAGGGTTCGAGTAGCTGCCATACAACTCCTTCTTTTATATGAGCATTACACTGCACCTAATGAAGCTGGGTGTCTGAAATTTTGTCAAAAGTAAGTAATTAATGTTTATATATGATATAATGTTTATATAACGGTCACACGGGTATCCCAGAGCTTCCTTCCTCGTTTTATTTTAATGTTCTAACAGCCCTTCAATGGGGAAGGTTGCCCAATTTCTCAAGGATCGAACTTCATCTAACCCCCCCCCCTTTCCATTTTTGTAGGTTCTAGGAATTAAATTGTGAATTCCACAAAAATTTGGAATTTTACTTAGAATTATACTATCTAAGTAGAAATGGGTCAAATTGAGAGACACTTTCTTCAATTTAAGGAACCGCTTTTAAATTTAAGGAAAACCTTTAACATATGTTAAAATATAATGTTGGACCTTTAAATTTTGTATATTAATAAAAAAAAAATTGGACAGGTATTCAAGTTATAGGTGTTTTCCAAATTTCAATTTTTGAGCCCTTATAGCTAAAAAAAAACAGGGGGCTTGCAAAAAAATTTTGTTAACCGACTCCTACTACTTTTTGAAGATCTAACTTCTTCCAAAATTTCAAGACCCTGTCTTAAACCGTTTAAGAGGTATGTGGACCAAAAATTTTGCAAAAATTGAATTTTGCGTAATATTAAATTTTAGTACCGTATGACAATCCTAAACATTTTCCCTTTAAAAATTTAAAAAGCTTATAAAACCAGCTATCGTTTGTCGTTTTCAGATTCAAAATACATTAAACACAACTCTTGTTATAACAATTTAAATATAGGGCTTTTTCCAACTTTAGAGGGCTGTAGCTCCGTAACAGGTGGGGCTACAGAAAAAAAAAAACTACCCAAAAAACTACCCATGGTTAAAATTTCTTTACTCTATTTAAAACGGTGTAATAGTTTTTGTAAACATACGGATGAACGGACGGACGGACAGACAGAGTGAAGCTATATAGGCACATTTTTACAAAATTTTTTGAAAATGTGCTAACAAGCGAGGAATATTTTATAAATTTTGGTGAGTGTTATTTCGTTGGGAGTTATTTCATACAGTCACTTAATAATATACACTTATCTTTTTGCACTTCCAATTTAAACAATAAAAACCACAATAATAAAGAATGTAAGAAAACAAATTTAATTTAAAATTTGAATAAGCAAAAATAATAAAGATTACCTATCTAAAATAAATTTATTCAATTTAAGTTACAAACTAAGCGGAACACGTTTGTTAAAAATTACAGACGAACTGAATAATTACATTAAAATATATTTTAAATTATTTACCAGTGCTGTTATAACAACAAAACTTTTATTAGCTAATGAGCGTGTATCAACTTCTAAACTTAAGAATGATAATTTTCTATCATTAGTAAAACCACCAGATGAACTCCAAGTACCAACTTTCATGAGCCCAGATGCTGTTAATTCAACTGCTTCTAACATTATATCAGTTCTAATACCTTCATTATTAAATTCGATTTTACCAGTAATACCGCTCGTAATAATCTAAAGGAAAAAATATACATCTATAATAGCTAAAAAAAAACAAAAAATTATTATTATTTATATGGTACAGTGGATAAATCTAGGAATCGGTTAAGAATTTTTTTTTATCACGGCCCCTGTTTTAGAGCTATAAGTGGTCGAAAATTGAAATTTTTCTATGTTTAAACACATGTTTTCTAGGTTTTCCAAAAAAAATAATTTCATTGAAGAAATTTTTTCTGTAGCCACACCCGTTATGGAGCTAAAGCCTCTCAAAATCGGAAAAAGCCCTATATTTAAGATTTATCATGTAATTAAAAATAGCTCTGATGTTGCATTATGCTCGGCTTTATAAAAAGAAGAGCTAAAGAATTTAGCAGCATTGCTGTAACTAAAGCTCTTTATTGTTCTTTAGTACGTTCTATTCTTGAATATGGTAATATTGTGTGGGATCCTGCATTTTAAATACATTCTGATAGAATAGAATCCGTACAAAAGCAATTTCTTCTTTTCGCTTTAAGAAATCAATATAATCCTAGAGATTATTCAATTCTGCCTAGCTATATCGTAAGACTTAATTCATTGAATATGTTAACGTTATTCTCACGCAGGCAAATTCTTTCTTCCTGCTTTACTTTTGACGTCTTAAGAAAAAACATTGACGTTCGGTATTTATTGGATAACTTTAAAATAAACAATGGTGCGAGAAATACGAGAAGCACTAAATACTTAGTTGAAAATACTCATAGAACTGAATATGGAAAAAATGAACCAATAAATAGATGTTGCATTACATTCAATAAACACAGTCATCTTTATTCTACACAAATTTCTCGATACACTTTTAAACATAAATTAAAATTAAAATTCATTCATGACCTAAGACAATAATTTTAACCTTCATTATATCATATTACACTTCAAGTTCATATTATTTTTTTAATTTAGTTATTTTATACAGTTAGTTAATACAGTTAGTATTCATAAATTTAATTTCAACTGTGTTTTTGCTTTGTATGCATTTTCTACAAATAAACAAATAATATACTTTTGATTCTTAATGTATTTAAAAATTTTTTGGCTATGTAATCAAATTTCATGTTAATTATAAGTTTTAGTTTTAAGAATTTTTATGTAAAAACCTTGTTTTGGTTCAAATAAATAAATAAATAAAAATTTAATTAAGTATAACAAGAGTTCTATAAGGTATATTTTCAATTTGAAAACGTCGTAAGACAGCTGCTTACATAAGCTTTATAAGGTTTTAAAAAGCAACGATAGCCCAAAAAATAAAGGTGTCAATATTTTAAAATTTTCACAAATTCATTTTTATGCAATAGCCGTCATCGCTATTGAAATCCAGCCAGTTTACTACAAGTGTTCGAGTTGCTGTCTTATAACTTCTTTTTTCATATGAAAATAACTCTATACATGGTAAAGGTGGATTTTTGAAATTTTACTCAAAGTAGTTTAATTTTATGGCCAAAGTTTTTGCAAAATTTGGTTGTTCTAATCCAGCGCGTTCGAGTAGCTGCCATACAACTCCTTATTTTATATGAGCATTACTCAACACCTAATAAAGCTGGGTGTCTGAAATTTTGCCAAAAATAGTTTAATTTTACAGTCGATGTTTCTGCAAAATTTGGTTGTTCTACTGCAGTGGGTTCGAGTTGTTGTCATATAACTTCTTTTTTTATAAGAAAATCTATCTATACATGGTAAAGGTGGATATTTGAAATTTTACTCAAAGAAGTTTAATTTTATGGCCAAAATTTTTGCAAAATTTGGTTGTTCTAATCCAACGGGCTCGAGTAGCTGCCATAAAACATCTTCTTTTATATGAGCATTACTATGCACTTAATTAAGCTGGATTTTTGAAATTTTGCCAAAAATAGTTTGATTATATGGCTAAAGTTTGTACAAAATTTGGTTGGTCTACTGCAGTGGGTTCACATAGTTGCCATACAACTTTATCTTTTATATGAGCATTAATTAATACCTAATAAAAGTAGGTGTTTGAAATTTTTCCAATAGTAGTGAACTTTAATATAGGCCATTAAAATAAAATAAAGTTTGTGTAGTGGAAGAGGTTCGAAGAGCTGCCTTTCAACTTATAAGAATTTCTAACCGAATGATATAATTTCGATATTACGGTCATGTGGGTATCCCAGAGTTGACACAGTCTATTCTATTACACTGTTCCTCGTTATATTTAATTTTTTTGAAAAGCTTAACTTTTTTAATTTGGATTAAAAGTTTTCTATAATTTTTTTAAAAATATTCTTATAAGAACAGCCTGTATATTAAACGAGGAAGATTATAGTCGCCCTTGTCAAATTTTAGATAACCGTACGGAACCACTTCTTTTAAAATAGAATAAACCATTAATTAGTTCCCTTGTGATATTATAAAATCACATAATAAAAAATAAAATAATAAAAAAAAAATTTGACCCACCCTACTTCACAATTTTTGTTAAAAAACTATAAAAACAAAACAAAGAAGAGTGTAGTAGAGTAGACTGTGTCAACTCTGGGACACGCGTATGACCGTAAAATAAATATCATATCATCCGGTTAATTACTTTTAACAAAATTTCAAACATGCAGCTTTATTAATGCTCATATAAAAGAAGGAGTTGTATGGCAGCTATTCGAACCCTCTGCAGTAGACCAACTAAATTTTACAGTAAATTTGGCAATTACACTAAACAATTTTTAGCAATATTTCAGATACCCAGCTTTATTCCGTGTAGTGTAATGCTCATATAAAAGAGGAGTCGTATGACAGCTTCTCGAGTCCTCTGCAGTAGACCAACTAAATTTTGCGGTATCTTTGGCCATTACACTAAACTATTTTCAAATATACAGCTTTATTAGGAGTAGTGTAATGCTTACATAAAAAAACTACAATACTACTTTCTTTATCGTTTATTATATTTTTTTTGTAAATTAAATATTCCTTATACAAACTATTTTTTGTATTCATTTCCTACACTTTGTTAAATGTTAATATATCTATTATAATAAAACACTAAGTGCTGCTGGTAATTTGTGTGTCCTAATCCTACTGATCAAAAGTAACGCATAGCAACCAATTTATAAATACCCAATTGGTAGGGTTGCGTCTACTAATTAAATTAGTTTTTAGGTTGTAAGGTTCAATTTTAATCCGGAACAATGTTTTTAAATATTTTTTTTGTAAATGCAATTAAATTCATAAAATATATTTTTTCGCTCATGATTCTTATATAGGTTTTATTTTTTTATTGTTTTATTTTTGTTTATGTATAAACAATTTAATTTTAATATGTAGCAAGTATTTAATTTATCAGATTACATATTAAAATTATAGGCAATACATACATCATCATAATATTATTGAAATTAATAAAAAAAGCATTTTTTCTTTTTTTACGCATCTTTTGTTAAATTTAAATTTAAAAAAAAATAGAAAACATTCTAAAAAACACTCAAAACAAGTAAGGACACAGTAAGTCGGTCTAACCGACTTGGAAATACCCTACACCTAATTTTTTCAAATTAAATTAAAAGCCCATAATTCATTTTAAAACCTTAAAAGCTTTTATTAGTTTGATCGTAAGAGATAGCTAATGAAATTAATTTAATAATACTAAAAACATTTTCTAATAAAATTATCTATTCAAAAATATTAAAAATTCTTACTAAATTATCTATTTAAAAATACTAAAAAACAAAAAAAAATGTTAAATAAGTTTATTTATAAAATGCAATTACAAAATTCAAGACTTAAAACTTTTTATACAATTCAAAAAAATTTTTAGACACATGCAGTAATGGTGGCGCGAAATAAAGCCATAAAATGACATTATGGCTTTATTTCGTATGGCTTTATTTCGCGCCACCTTTAATTCTCATCTTCTATATTTATGACATGAAATTTTGAGCACTTCTGTAAAAATAAATATTACAATAACAATTCTCATGTTATTATACCCGTATGACTATTATTGAAAAGGTTATACTAAATTTGCCATTACGTTTGTGACGCAGAGAAGTAGGAGGGGTAGATAAAGACTCAAGTGTATGGATTGGATTGGAATCGAAAAATAAATGATTTAAATATTATGTATGTTCGTCCGTCCGCACGATAACTCAAAATATATTGCACAAACTTTGGCCACAAAACTAAACTTGTTCTGGCAAAATTGCAAATATGTAGCATTGCATGGAGCAAAATGGCTGAATTTCAATAGCGGTGATGATTATTGCATAAAAACAAATTTGTGAAATTTTAAAATCATAGATCCTTTATTTTTTGAGCTATGGTGCAGACGAACGGACATGCATAGCTAAATCAATATATTTTTCGATTCTGCTGGTCCGTCCGTTCATATGTTAGCACGATAACTCAAAAATTAATATGGCTAGATTTTTTAAATGCCTGCCATACAACTTTTTTACACTTTTTACAACTTTTTTACACATGAATTTCTTCAAAACTAATAACGCTGGGATGATGAAAATTACACACGCTTAGTTATATCATAGATCAATCTCGTATTTGAAGTTTCAATATGTAACGGCTTCATTTTCGGGGAGCTGCCATACAACTGTGGTGTAAGTACTTAAACTTTTTTTTTCTAAAATGAGAAAGGTTTGTCCGATTGACTTCAAATTTTTTAATTCAAATTTAATTCTCTTTTTTTAATAAATCGAAGTGTTTTTATACCCTACACCTATGAAATAGGAAAGGGTATATTAAATTTGGTATGGTGTTTGTAACCACCTAAAGGAAGCGAGCTAGATATGGAAGAGTATATATATTTGTGACCAGCGTGACCTCCTGAGTCGATATAGCCATGCCCGTCCGTACGCACGATAACTCAAAAACTAATGGAAATATCTTGATGAAATTTTAAATAAGGTTACTAGGACTTAAATTACAGTGGGGATTGCATATGGACGAAATCGGCCCATGTGTTCGGATTCTGTACCTTTTAATCGTTCTAAGGACCAACGAACATATAAAACAAGTAAAGAAACAGTCAGTCGGTGCAACCGACTTAGAAATACCCTACACCTATTTGGTTCAAATTTAAGGACATATCCATAAGTCATTTTAACACCATAGAAGCTGTTATTAATTTGATCGTAAGACATAGCTAACCAAATTAACTGTATAATACTAAAAACATTTTCTAATTACACTATCTATTAAAAAATACTACAAATTCTTACTAATTTATCTATTTAAAAATATTGAAAAACAAACAAACTTGAAATAAATGAAAATATATTTATTCCAATTCAATTACAAAATGAAAAAATTCTAATTATTAAATTTTGTGATAAAAAGATAATCAAAGTATAATATATTTAATAATCCAAATTTTTAAAAATTGCAATTATTTTAAATGGTTAGTTTACATACTTAATAGAAAAGCTTATAAACGCAAAATATGCAATAAATGTATTTCTAAAATACAATTACAAATTTAGACCTTATAATTCATTTAAATATAAAAATAAATTTTACATAAATGCAGCAAGTACCTTTGAACATAGCTGAACCACTACAATTAAGTCTAGATTTCGGAGACACATAGGACATAGGAAATATATTCTTTGGCTTCGAAATTAAACTCGACCACAACCAATACCCATGGTACTTTCATTACTAGTAACCTACTGTTAAATTTCATCAAAATACCGGCATTATTTTTTGAGTTATGGTGTTTTTAAGATATATGTTTGCTAATCCTTGAACTTTTCAAGGGTTCCAGAACCCGAAATTATGGTACGATTTCGCTCATATGCAGTCCCGTCATACTTTCAATACTAGTTAACCCTTGTACACAATTGGAACGCTCTATCTTAATTTTAAGTCACTAGTTTTATTAATTTCGATGATAAGCTTTTACACATTGGGGGGTCTAAGAGAGGTCCTGAACCACCACTCCAAATGATCCCAAATTAGGGGAGCACGGAAGAAATAGTAAAGAACACCCTGGGCCAAATTTGAAGCTTCTACATTTGTTTCAAGTTACTATTTTTTTTAATTTCGAAAATATGCTTTAAGGTCCTCGGAACTGAGTGCCTGGTCCCCGACCCACTAGTTCAATGGTGCCCAAATTTCAAAGACACTTACGAAATAGGAAGGGACACCCTGATACCAAATTTGGAGGTTCTATCTTCATTGGTTTCAGAATTACGCTAGTTTGGCCTAAATTCGATCAAAAAGTTCTCAGTTCCAAACCCATTGTCCAATCCTCACCGTACGTAGTCACCGCCGTAGTTTCATTACCAATAACCTACAGCACAAATTTCATGAAGATAGCCTCATTATTTGTTGAGTTATCGTGATTTTTAATATATGTTCGTTATCCCTGACACCGACTAAAAGGTCCAGAATCCGAACCCATGGGCTGATTTCACCCTCATACAGCCCGCGCTTTACTTATAGTACTAGTTAACCCTTGTACACAATTTAAACGGTCTATCTTAATTTTAAGTAACTATTGTTAGTAATTTCGATTATAAGCTTTTAAAACTTGAGAGGTCTGAGAGGGGTACTGAACCACCACTCCAATTGATCCCAAATTAAGGGAACACGCAAGAGATAGTAAAGAACAGCCTTGTGGCTAATTGGAAGCTTCTACATTTTTTCAAGTTGTTATCTTTATTAATTTTAAAGATATGCTTTAAGGTCTTCGGAAATGTGTGACTGGTCCCCGACCCAGTAGTCCAATGGGGCCTAAATTCCCAAGACACTTAGGAGATAGGAGGGGACACCCTGATACCAAATTTGGAGGTTTTATCTTCATTGGTTTCGGAATTATGCTCGTTTGGCCTAAATTCGATCAAAAAGTTCTAGGTTCCGAACCCATGGTCCAATCCCGACCTTACACAATCCCCGAAGTAGTTTCATTACTAGTGACCTACAGCACAAATTTGATGAAGATAGCGTCATTAATTGTTGAGTTATCGTGATTTTTTATATATGTTCGTTAGCCCTTCGATCGATTAAAAGGTCCAAAATCCGAACCCATGGGCCGATTTCGCCCATATGCAATACACGCCGTACTTTCAGTCCTAGTAACCTACAGTTAAAATTTCATCAAGATAGCTCCATTATTTTTTAAGTTATCGAGCCTACGGACGGACGGACGGACGGACGGACATGGCTATATCGACTCAGGCGGTCACGCTGATCACAAATATATATACTTTTCCATATCTAGCTCGCTTCCTTTAGGTGGTTACAAACACCATACCAAAGTTAATATACCCCTTTACCTATTCTATAGGTGTAGGGTATAAAAAATAAGGATAACTCATCAAATAATGGAGCTACAATCATAAATTATGTGGTGTAGGTTACTAGTTATGAGACTATGTCGCGGGCTGCGTGCGGTCGAGTTCGGATCATGGGTCGGATCCTAGAAGTTTTGATCAAATTTAGGCCAAACAAGCATAATTCCGAAAGCAAGGAAGATAAAACCTTCAAATTTGGTATCAGTGTGCCTCTTCCTATGTCCTTAGAGTCCTGCACATTTAGGACCAATTGGAGTATTGGGTCGGGGACCATCACAACAGTTCTGAAGAAGAAAAGGATATCATTGAAATTATTAAAATAAATAGTTTAATATTAGGATCGAACGTTCCAAATGTGTACAAAGGTTCACTAGTATTGAAAGAAAGGCGCGGACTGCGTGTAGGCGAAATCCGCCCACGGGTTCGGATCCTGGAACGTTTTCACCGAATTTAGGCCAAACGAGCATTGAAAAAATGGGTCGGGGACCATCTACAAAAAGTGAGTCGGGGACCATATACATAGTTTTGAAGACCATAAACCATATTTTCGAAAATAATAGATAGTAACTTCAAAGAAGCTCAAATTTGGCACAAGGCTTTTCTTTACTATTTCCTACGTGTTCTCTTAATGTGATCAATTGGAGTGATAGAACCCCTCTTAGACCTACCAAGGTTTAAAAGCTTATAATCGAAATTACTAAAAATAATAACTTAAAATTAAGATAGAACGTTCCAATTGTGTACAAGGGTTCACTAGTATTTAAAATACAGCGCGGACTGCGTATGGGCAAAATCGTACCATGTTTTCGGGTTCTGGGTCCTTTGAAAAGTTTAAGGGCTAACAAACATATATCTTAAAAATAGCATAACTAAAAAAATGATGCCGCTATTTTGATGAAATTTAAACTGTAGGTTACTAGTAATGAAAGTATCATGAGAATTGGATCTGGTCGAGTTTGGTCAATGAGTTCGGATTATAGAAGCTTTTGATCGATTTGAAAAATTTGAATTATTAAATATATTATGCTTTGATTAGCTTTTTACCACAAAATTTAATAATTCAAATTTTTTAACTTTTGTAATTGAATTGAAATAAATATATTTTCTTTTATTTCAAGTTTTTTTGTTTTTAATATTTTTAAATAGATAAATTAGTAAGAATTTGTAATATTTTTGAATAGATAAAGTAATTAGAAAATGTTTTTTAGTACTATAAAGTTAATTTGGTTAGCCATGTCTTAAGATCAAACTAACAAAATCTTTTAACAAAAATATTAAACCTTTTTAACTTAGTTTATTTTTACAAAATGTGCTTTCATTGATAATTACCCTGCAACAACTCAATAAATCTCATTTCAATCTACATAATATACCTTATTAATATACATTCTACACAATGTTGTTTTATAATTTACTAGTACCGCCCTGTGCTCGAAATTCTATTTTCGCTTTTATGTTAACATAAAACAAGTAAAGAAACAGTCAGTCGTGCAATACCCGTAGAAATACCCTACACCTATTTGGTTCAAATTTAATGGGAAGTCCACAAGTCATTTTAGAAACATAAAAGCTGTTATTAGTTTGATCGTAAGACATAGCTAACCAAATTAACTTTATAATATTAAAAACATATTCTAATTACAAAATATTACAAAAATATTTCAAATTCTTACTAATTTATCTATTTAAAAATATTAAAAAACTTGAAAAAAATGAAAATATATTTATTTCAATTCAATTACAAAAAGAAAAAATTTTAATTAATAAATTTTGTGATAAAAAGCTAATCAAAGCATAATATATTTAATAATTAAAATTTTTCAAAATTGCAATTATTTTAAATTATTAGTTTATGTACGTATTAGAAAAGCTTATAAACGCAAAATATGAAATAAATGTATTTCTAAAATATAATTACAAATTTAGAACTTTTCATATAATTCATTTAAATATAACAATTAATTTTACATAAATGCAGCAAGTACCTTTGAATATAGCTTAAGTATTGTACACAATGTCTTAATTATATATCACCTATGATTTTTAATTTATACAATATTATACAAAATATATTTTATTGTAAAATTCTTAGCCTTTTAAAACTATAAAAGTGTTAAATAAAAACGAAAAAAGGAAAGAACCCTCGTGTATCAAATTTAAAGTTTCTATCTTCATGAATTTCGAAGATAAGCTTTTTAATTTTGGAATTTCTTGGAGCCACCTGAACCACCACTATAATTAAGTCTAAATTTCGGGGACACATAGGAAATAGGAAATATATTTATTTTTATATATGAATTTTTCAAAGGTTCCAGAACCCGAAACCATGGTACGATTTCGCTCATATGCAGTCCCCGTCATACTTTCAATACTAGTAAATCCTTGTACTTAATTGGAACGCTCCATCTTAATTTTAAGTTACTATTTGTTTTAATTTGGATGATAAGTTTTTAAACCTTGGAGGTCTAAGAGGGGTACTGAACCTACACTATGATTGATACAAAATTAGGGGAACGCCCAGAAAATAGTAAAAAGCACCCATGTGCCAAATTTGAAACTTCTAAATTTGTTTGAAGTTACTATCTTTATTAATTTCCAAAATATACTTTAAGGTCTTCGGAACTTTGTGGCTGGTCCTCAACCCACTACTCCAATTGGTCCCACATTTAAGGACACCAAGGAAATAAAAAGAGACACCCTGATACCAAATTTGGAGGTTCTATCTTCATTGGTTTTGGAATTATGCACGTTTGGCCTAAATTCGATCAAAAAGTTCTAAGTTCCGAACCTATTGTCCATTCCCCACCGTACGAAATCAATGCCGTAGTTTCATTACCAGTACCCTACAACACAAAATTTTATAAAGATAGCATCATTAGTTGTTGAGTTATCGTGATTTTTTTATATATGTTGGTTAGCCCTTAGACCGATTAAAATGTCCAGAATCCGAACCCCTGAACTGATTTCGCCCATGTGCAGTCCGCGCTGTACTTTAAATACTAGTTAACTCTTGTACTCAAGAGGAACGTTCTATATTAATTTTAATGTAGTATTTTTAGTAATTTCGATTATAAGCTTTTAAACCTTGGGAGGTCTAAGAGGGGTACTGAACCACCACTCCAATAGATCCCAAATTAGGGTGACATACAAGAAATAGTAAAAAATACCTCTGTGCCAAATTTGAAGCTTCTACATGTTTTCAAGTTGCTATTTTTGTTAATTTTAAAGATATGCTTTAAGGTCTTCAGAAATGTGTGGCTGATCCCCGACCCACTACTCCAATGGGGCCCAAATTTGGAGGTTCTATCTTCATTGGTTTCGGAATTATGCTCGTTTGGCCTAAATTCGATCAAAAAGTTCTAGATTCCAAACCTAAGGTGCAATCTCGACCGTCCCCGCTTTAGTTTCATTACTAGTAACCTACAGCACAAATTTGATGAAGAAAGCGCCATTAGTTGTTGAGTTATCATGATTTTTATATATGTTCGTTAGCCCTTGGACCGATTAAAAGGTCCAGAATCCGAATCCATGGGCCGATTTTGCCCATTTGCAATCCCCGCCATATTTTCAGTCCTAGTAACCTACAGTTAAAATTTCATCAAGATAGCTCCATTATTTTTTGAGTTATCTTGCCTACGGACGGACGGACGGACATGGCTATATCGACTCAGGAGGTCACGCTGATCACAAATATATTTACTTTTGCATATCTAGCTCGCTTCCTTTAGGTAGTTACAAACACCATACCACCATAAGTTAATATACCACTTTACCTATTCTATAGGTGTAGGGTATAAAAATCGTTTTATGAAATTTATATTAGACTAATATTACACGAAAATTATTTCTTTTTTTCCTGTACGTAATAACAATAATGGCAACATTTTTTAACATACATATATTTATTGAAGTCAAGTAGCTAAAATTTGAGTTAATGCTGTCCTTCATATAGAAAACTGTACTTTTTATACCCTACACATATAGAATATGTAAAGGGGTATATTAACTTTGGTATGGTGTTTGTAACAACCTAAAGGAAGCGAGCTAGATATGAAAAAGTATATATTTTTGTTCAGCGTGACCTTCTGAGTCGATATAGCCAGGTCCGTCCATCCGTCCGTCCGTAGACACGATAACTTAAAAAATAATGGAGCTATATGGATTAAATTTTAACTGTAGGTTACTAGGACTGAAAGTAGGGAAGGGATTGCATACGAGCGAAATTGGCTCTTGAGTTCGGATTCTGGACCTTTTAATCAGTCCAACTTAATTCGGTTAATTCGGTCTTCAACCTTCTTTGAAACAACACTAATTTCGGTTTAATAAAAATTTTACTTATTTTAAATTTAATAATAAACTTAATTTTTGTTTTTTTCATTTAACTTAAATTATAAAGTTATAAAATAAAATTTGTTTTTATTTTTCTCTTTAAATTTAAAGTGTTTAAAATTTGTAGTGCTTTTAAATCTATTCTACTTCAATTTTTATTTTGGTTCACATTGCCGCACTTTCAATGGCGGACATACTTAGATAAGTATCACTTTTAATTTTAATTTTAATTGCATGCTTTAATTTTATCGTAAATAACTAAATTTTTTCACTACTTATTTTACACTTATTATTTTTTTTTTTTTTTAATTAGTCTTAACTTAAATTAATTTTTTTTTTTTTTTTTTTTTTAATTCTTTATTAATTTTTAAATATCACGCGCCGGATTGTTTTGTTTACTTTAAATTAAAATAATTTTTTTGGAAATAATCATTCTTTTAATTTTCTCCTAGTGGTAAACAAAACAATATATCCATCTCTCTCCTTCCCATGGATAGATGTTAATGTTTTTAATAACTCTCTCCACTCTCAATATACCATCATAAAAACACCGTAACTTAATTAATAAATTCTGATGGCATATGTCAAATAATTTTTAAATTTTAATTTTGTTTTTGTATTTAATTAGTTATATTACCACAATTACAAATGCTTTATTTTTAATTAGATGTAATTGTGTATTTGTTTTATTTTGATTGAGTTTTTGGTTGCACCTACTACAATAAGGGCACATATAGTTTCTATATAGATTCTATATCGTGCAAGTTGAAAACTGTTGGACGTAGTTATAAACCATTTTCTCACTCGAAATAAGACTTTTAAATTTTAAATTTTTTTTGTAAATTTTATTTTGTTTTTTTCAAAAGGTGTTCTCGATAGGTTGATAAAATCGTACATAAATAAGCATTTTTCTTCTTTTTTTTGTTTTTTCCTAATTTCTAACAACATTATCAACTTTAACCTTAATTTTTGTAATATTCGCGGTTTGCAAACGAACTTCCATGCCGTTGAAGGTTATCTTAATTCAATTAAACCGGCAATCCTTGCTCTATGTGAAACGCAAGTTAGTTGTCACAATGTTAACTTCGATATTAACGGATACTTACGCGTTTCACACTTCGTTCCCAAAAGAGGCATCGCCATCTACATAAAAAAAGACATTCTTTTTAACACTCTTGACAAACATAAATCTTCAAGCCCAACATTCCATTACGTTTGGGTCAAAATCCATGTTGAAAAGCATGTTATACATTTCTGTTTTCTATACAGATCACCCAATTCAAGTGAACAAGAAACTGTTATGAAAATTGAAAACATTTCAAACCAGATCAATGAAATTCTCGATTGTTTTCCTGAGACTGAAATTGTTCTGGCGGGGGATTTTAATGTTCATAACAAAGACTGGCTTCACTTTTCCAGTACCTCTTCTCCGAGTCAAAACTCGATTGGGAAACAGTTGAATTATTTTCTACTCTATTCCACCTTTCTCAACTTGCTAAAAATCCCACTAGAATCCCAGACCGTGCTGATCAAGAAAGTCACCTCTTGGATCTATTTGTAACCACACACCCTGAAAAGTATAAGGTTTCACTTGGTTGCCTCCTGGGGGGCTCTGATCACTGTTTGGTCAATACAAGCTTCCAGGCAGGCTCGATGTCCAACCAAAGGTCCCTTCCCAAAAAATTGGTATGGCATTATAACCATGCTAACTGGGAAGGTCTGAACAATTTTTACAAAACCTTTGATTGGTCACTGTGCTTCCGTGGTAGGAATGTTGACTTTGCTGCAAATGCGATTAGTGAAACTATTCTGCTTGGAATGAGATTATTTATACCTCACTCCATGAAATCTACTAAACGGAAACCCAAAACTTGGTTTAATCGCATTTTTAAAGAAGCCATTCTAAAAAAAGAGGAGGCCTTCAAAAAGTACCGGGACAGTGGTTTGGAGGCTCACAGGACCAACTATATAGTGGTTCGTTACAGTTGTAAGAGAGTTATCAACAAGCAAAAATTCTTGTTCAACCAAAAATTAAAACATGTTTTTCCAATTCCTAAAAAAGGCGACAAAAGCGATCCCTCTAACTACCGACCTATTGCTATTACTTCGGTCCTCTCCAAAGTAATGGAAAAAGTTATAAATTACAAGCTTTTGAAATATCTAGATCGTAAAGGTTTGCTTCATGATCGACAATACGGGTTCAGAGCCCGTCGTTCAACTGGTGATCTCATGACCTACTTGTGCGAAAAGCTTAATATCAGTCTTCACCATTCTGGTGAGTCTGATGTTGTGGCTTTGAATATTTCTAAAGTTTTTGATCGAGTTTGGCATGATGCTTTCTTGGCAAAATGCAAGGCTTTTGGTCTAGGTAGGGTTTTCCTTAAATGGATTGGAGATTTCCTTCCGAATCGCACAATTCGTGTTCTCATCGATGGATATTCATCCCAAGATTTTAAAATAAATGCTGGTGTCCCTCAGGGATCTGTTTTATCTCCCAGTCTTTTCCTAATATTTATAAATGACCTACTATCAGTAACCTCCAATCCAATCCATAGCTTCGCAGACGACAGTACCCTTGTTGCTTCCTATGAATTTCATAGCCGCTGTAACACTAATCATCAGATTAACTCAACTACAAAAAATTTCACTATGAGTGAATTAAGCAAAGATATAATTAAAATCCAAAAATGGGGTGAAATCAACAGAGTTGATTTCAACACCAAAAAAACCCAATGCTGTCTAGTCTCGCGAAAAATAGCAACAACTATTCCGAACCTTTCTTTTCAAGGAGAGGCTTTGCAGCATACGGAAGATTTAAACATTTTGGGGATTGAGCTAAACTAAAAATTGACTTGGTCAAATCATATTTTTGGAGTAGCTAAGGACGCTGCTAAATGTTTGGGTTTCTTGTATCGCTGCAAAACTTACTTCTCATCCTCTGATCTCCTCAATATCTATAAAACTTATCTTAGGCCGAAAATGGAGTATAATGCACATATTCGGGCTGGTGCTCCCATTACGGCGCTGGGATATCTCGATAAAGTGCAAAACAGAGCTATTCGTCTTATAAATGATCCCAGTGTTACCTCAACGCTCACTCCACTCAGCCATCGTCGCACTGTTGGGTCACTGACCTTGTTTTAGAGATATCTTGTAGGGACTAACACCTGTTCTAAAGAAATCAAACAAATTATGCCTCCATTCAAGATTTTCCAAAGGGAAACAAGGAGGGCAACAGATGCTCATTTCTACACAGTTTAACTAGCTAAATGGCGTAACACGGCTTATGGAAATTCGTTTTTCATGCGCTCATCTCGTTTATGGAACCATATTCCATCAAATGTGTTCCCCAAAGTTGATGATGTATATATGTACGATTTAACCAAATTTAAGAAGAACATTAACATCTTTCTTCTAAATATCCCATCCAATTTTCCCCATCCTCCATAATCCAAATATTCCAAATAACTTCCACCATAATCCTAAATCTTTCCATATCCTCATCCCTGTAACCAAACTGTACATTTGTATTACAGATTCCCTCTTAAAGTTTGGTTCAAAAAGGGTGTGGTTTTGGTGTTTTAAAATCATACACTACCCAGCGAAACACCGCATAGTTTCAATGGGTGGCTTTCGAGCTTTCCAATCCCTCGTAAAAAAAAAAAAAAAAAAATGCTAACAAACATATATAAAAAATCACGATAACTCAGCAACTAATGTTCTTCACTATTTCCTGCGTGTTCCCTTAATTTATGATCAATTGAAGTGGAGGTTCAAGTTACTATCTTAGACCTCTAAAGGTTTAAATGCTTATGATCGAACTCAATAAAAATAGTAACTTAACATTAAGATAGAACGTTACAATTGTGTACACGGGATAAGTAGTGTTTAAAGCACAGCACAGACTGCATATAACTATTTATTTATTTATTTATTTATTAGTTTAACTCAAACTTTACAAAATTTTAACAATAAGTTTTATACAACATATAAAAAAAATAGGTTATGAATTAAGTTACAATTTTATATTTCTTAAATTAAAATTTAAGAGGACAATAAAAACAACTGACTTAGAAATACCCTACACCTATTTGGTTCTAATTAAATGGAAAGTCCATAAGTCATTTTAAAACCATAAAAGCTGTTATTAGTTTGATCGTAAGACTTAGCTAACCAAATTAACGTTATAATACTAAAAACATTTTCTAATTACTTTTCTAATTTATTTACAAATTCTTAATAATTTTTCTATTTAAAAATATTAAAAAACAAAAAAACTTGAAATAAATCAAAATATATTTATTTAAATTCAATTACTAAAGTGAAAAAATTTGAATTATTAAATTTTGTGACAAAAAGCTAATCCAAGCATAATATATTTAATAATTAAAATTGCTATTTTAAATTGATAGTTTATGTACCTATTAGAAAAGCATATAAACCCAAAATATGCAATAAATGTATTTCTAAAATATAATTACAAATTTAGAGCTTTTCATATAGTTCATTTAAATATAACAATAAATTTTGCATAAATGCAACAAGTACCTTTGAATATAGCTTAAGCATTGTACACGATGTCTTAATTATATATCACCTACGGTTTTTAATTTATAAAATATTATACTAAATATATTTTATGGTAAAATTCTTAGGCTTTTAAAAATATGAAGTGTTAAATAAAAACGGAAATAGGAAAGAACCCTCGTTTATCAAATTTAAGGTTTCTATCTTCATGAATTTCGAGGATAAGCTTTTTAATTTTGGGATTTCTTAGGAGGCACCTGAACCACGACTACAACTAAGTCTAAATTTCGGGGACACATAGGAAATATATTCTTTGGCTTTATAATTATGCTCGTTTGGCCTCAGATCGATCAAAAGCTTCTAGAATCCGAAATCATTGCCCGAACTCGACCAGAACCAATTTCCATGGTACTTTCACTACTAGTAACCTAGAGTTTAAATTTCATCAAAATGGCGGCATTATTTTTTGAGTTATGCTGTTTTTAAGATATATGTTCTTTTGCCCTTGAACTTTTCAAAGGTTCCAGAACCCGAAACCATGGTACGATTTCGCCCTAAATTATTCTAATTTATTTACGTTAAGTTTTCATAGAACAAATTATGGCAATTATGAACTAATTCATGGGATGTTGATAATGGGGAATAAACACAAGAACAACATCGATTTCACACTTTCAAAAAAAAAAACAAAAACTTAACTTGTATAAATAGAAATATAAATTTTTTTTATACCCTACACCTATAGAATAGGTAAAGGGGTATATTAACTTTGGTATGGTGTTTGTAACCACCTGAAGGAAGCGAGCTAGATATGGAAAAGTATATATATTTGTGAAAACGCGTAAACAGGTAAAATAAAATTAACCCTGTGGGTTCTTATAATTAAAATGCTGGTACAAAATTTTCAAAAAAATTCTTTTAATCGATTAAGCAAATAAAATTTATAGAAAACTTCATGGCGTCGTCATGGAAAACGGGTTAATCGAACTTAACTAAAACATTCTGGAGCCTCGCTTTTGGACTGCAAAATCAACCTGTAAAATTGACACAAATCGGAAACCAAAATTTTTTGGAAGCCCGTCAGGCCGAAATGAGTTAATTCATTCCAACCAAATTTATACAACTAATTTCGGTTGCTAAGAGGAACATTAGTGCAAAATTTCAAGTCAATCGGTCAAACCGTTTTGACTCGGCATCAAAAACATAGAAAAAGCTTCATTGCACCTTTGTGCCAAAACGGGTTAACCGAACTCAACAAAAGTTTGTGTTAGCCTCTTTTTTTAGACTGCGAAACCACTCTGTAAAATTAGGCACAAATCGGAAACACAAAAAAAATTGGAAACCCGCCAGGCCGAAATGGGTTAATTTATTTAAACCAAATTTAAACAACTAATTCCGGTTGTTAAGAGGAACATTTGTACAAAATTTCAAGTCAATTGGTCAAACCGTTTTGACTCGACATAAAAAAAACGAAAAAGCTTAAAACGCCTCTAGAGCCGCAACCTGTTGACTTTTAAAAATGTGACATAGCCTATGCCACCCCCGGGCTTTCAGAATTATTCCCCTAAAATTTTGTTACAATCGGACAAACAAACAAATATTCTTTTTTATATATTAGATATAAACAAGATAGTGGGATATATATATATTTTTTTAAATATTTCAAGATATATTCACCCAATTCACCCAATAACCAAATTTAAGAAGAACATTAACATCTTTCTTCTAAATATCCCATCCAATTTTCCCCATCCTCCATAATCCAAATATTCCAAATAACTTCCACCATAATCCTAAATCTTTCCATATCCTCATCCCTGTAACCAAACTGTACATTTGTATTACAGATTCCCTCTTAAAGTTTGGTTCAAAAAGGGTGTGGTTTTGGTGTTTTAAAATCATACACTACCCAGCGAAACACCGCATAGTTTCAATGGGTGGCTTTCGAGCTTTCCAATCCCTCGTAAAAAAAAAAAAAAAAAAATGCTAACAAACATATATAAAAAATCACGATAACTCAGCAACTAATGTTCTTCACTATTTCCTGCGTGTTCCCTTAATTTATGATCAATTGAAGTGGAGGTTCAAGTTACTATCTTAGACCTCTAAAGGTTTAAATGCTTATGATCGAACTCAATAAAAATAGTAACTTAACATTAAGATAGAACGTTACAATTGTGTACACGGGTTAAGTAGTGTTTAAGGCACAGCACAGACTGCATATAATTATTTATTTATTTATTTATTTATTAGTTTAACTCAAACTTTACAAAATTTTAACAATAAGTTTTATACAACATATAAAAAAAATAGGTTATGAATTAAGTTACAATTTTATATTTCTTAAATTAAAATTTAAGAGGACAATAAAAACAACTGACTTAGAAATACCCTACACCTATTTGGTTCAAATTAAATGGAAAGTCCATAAGTCATTTTAAAACCATAAAAGCTGTTATTAGTTTGATCGTAAGACTTAGCTAACCAAATTAACGTTATAATACTAAAAACATTTTCTAATTACTTTTCTAATTTATTTACAAATTCTTAATAATTTTTCTATTTAAAAATATTAAAAAACAAAAAAACTTGAAATAAATCAAAATATATTTATTTAAATTCAATTACTAAAGTGAAAAAATTTGAATTATTAAATTTTGTGACAAAAAGCTAATCCAAGCATAATATATTTAATAATTAAAATTGCTATTTTAAATTGATAGTTTATGTACCTATTAGAAAAGCATATAAACCCAAAATATGCAATAAATGTATTTCTAAAATATAATTACAAATTTAGAGCTTTTCATATAGTTCATTTAAATATAACAATAAATTTTGCATAAATGCAACAAGTACCTTTGAATATAGCTTAAGCATTGTACACGATGTCTTAATTATATATCACCTACGGTTTTTAATTTATAAAATATTATACTAAATATATTTTATGGTAAAATTCTTAGGCTTTTAAAAATATGAAGTGTTAAATAAAAACGGAAATAGGAAAGAACCCTCGTTTATCAAATTTAAGGTTTCTATCTTCATGAATTTCGAGGATAAGCTTTTTAATTTTGGGATTTCTTAGGAGGCACCTGAACCACGACTACAACTAAGTCTAAATTTCGGGGACACATAGGAAATATATTCTTTGGCTTTATAATTATGCTCGTTTGGCCTCAGATCGATCAAAAGCTTCTAGAATCCGAAATCATTGCCCGAACTCGACCAGAACCAATTTCCATGGTACTTTCACTACTAGTAACCTAGAGTTTAAATTTCATCAAAATGGCGGCATTATTTTTTGAGTTATGCTGTTTTTAAGATATATGTTCTTTTGCCCTTGAACTTTTCAAAGGTTCCAGAACCCGAAACCATGGTACGATTTCGCCCTAAATTATTCTAATTTATTTACGTTAAGTTTTCATAGAACAAATTATGGCAATTATGAACTAATTCATGGGATGTTGATAATGGGGAATAAACACAAGAACAACATCGATTTCACACTTTCAAAAAAAAAAACAAAAACTTAACTTGTATAAATAGAAATATAAATTTTTTTTATACCCTACACCTATAGAATAGGTAAAGGGGTATATTAACTTTGGTATGGTGTTTGTAACCACCTGAAGGAAGCGAGCTAGATATGGAAAAGTATATATATTTGTGAAAACGCGTAAACAGGTAAAATAAAATTAACCCTGTGGGTTCTTATAATTAAAATGCTGGTACAAAATTTTCAAAAAAATTCTTTTAATCGATTAAGCAAATAAAATTTATAGAAAACTTCATGGCGTCGTCATGGAAAACGGGTTAATCGAACTTAACTAAAACATTCTGGAGCCTCGCTTTTGGACTGCAAAATCAACCTGTAAAATTGACACAAATCGGAAACCAAAATTTTTTGGAAGCCCGTCAGGCCGAAATGAGTTAATTCATTCCAACCAAATTTATACAACTAATTTCGGTTGCTAAGAGGAACATTAGTGCAAAATTTCAAGTCAATCGGTCAAACCGTTTTGACTCGGCATCAAAAACATAGAAAAAGCTTCATTGCACCTTTGTGCCAAAACGGGTTAACCGAACTCAACAAAAGTTTGTGTTAGCCTCTTTTTTTAGACTGCGAAACCACTCTGTAAAATTAGGCACAAATCGGAAACACAAAAAAAATTGGAAACCCGCCAGGCCGAAATGGGTTAATTTATTTAAACCAAATTTAAACAACTAATTCCGGTTGTTAAGAGGAACATTTGTACAAAATTTCAAGTCAATTGGTCAAACCGTTTTGACTCGACATAAAAAAAACGAAAAAGCTTAAAACGCCTCTAGAGCCGCAACCTGTTGACTTTTAAAAATGTGACATAGCCTATGCCACCCCCGGGCTTTCAGAATTATTCCCCTAAAATTTTGTTACAATCGGACAAACAAACAAATATTCTTTTTTATATATTAGATATAAACAAGATAGTGGGATATATATATATTTTTTTAAATATTTCAAGATATATTTTTTATTAATTCTCATACTACATTATTTAAAATTACTTGCGATTTTTTATTTCACCTAAATACAGTTCGCCATTTTGGAAAGATAAGGTTAAGACCAGTTACTACCAATATTAGCTTTTGGGGAATAATTTATCGCAATTACAATCAGCTCCAGGTTTAAGTATTTTCATCACAACTTACCTTCACATGCCTTCATGCGTTTAATCTTTATTGGTTTATATTCTTATTCTATTTTTTATTTATTGTTTAAATTTAATTTTATATTGTTTTCCCTCATAATTAATCTCGTATCAATATTTATTTCAATTCTAGTATTTTCCACATTTAATGTACATTTGAGTGAGTCATTGCTTCTATGTGACGCAATGTATATCATGTCGGTTTGTTATACCCGTGCATATAATAAAGACCATGGGTATAATTAAATTACTCCTCCATTTTTTACGCATCAATCTAAAGGAGCTAAATATAGTGCCAAAGGTATGTATCAGATCAGCATCGAAAATTTAATCGATCTAGCTATGTGTGTCTGTCCGGTAGCAGGTGATGTTGTGTCTCGAAACGGCTATTTATATTTATTTTTCCATCTAAGGACTGCCTAATTTCCCTATTACTCTAGGCAATAACCAATACAGAGTTCGCCCACATGCCATACTTAATTGACACTAATACTAATTCTACTTTTTCTCTTTAATCGTATTCTATTTTTTCTGTTAAATTGTAAGCAACACTGTAAACTACAAAAAATTTAGGTCCTTAATTTTTTTTTAAAACAAAATCCAACTTAAAAATCTCGAATCGGTTTCATTAATTTATTTTGCATAATATTCAAATATTTTTATACCCGTGCATATAAATAAGGCCACGGGTAGATTCAAATCGCTCCTCCGTTTGTAACGCATCGATCTAGCCGAGCTAGATATTGTGTTAAAGGTACGTATGGTATCAGTATCGAAAAGTAAGTCGATCTAGTTATGTGTGTCAGTCCGTCCGTCCGTGTGTCAGCACGATAACTCAAAATCTAAAAGGGCAACAGATTTGCAATTTTCACCAAATACTTTTCAAACTGTTTCTAGGTTTATTAATTTATTTTATTTATTTATTTATCTCTCTAAAAGAGCTTACAGCTCATACAGAGTATATACAGTTTTTTATAACACATTAATATAATATGTATATTAAAAACAAAAATTTAAACAAAGCAGTGAAATATTTAAGATTTAACTACAAAAAGAAAAAACAAAATAATAATAATAATAATAGAAACTTTATATGTAGAGAATACAAAAAACTAGTTAAAATAATGAGATATAGCAATTCATTAATTTTTAATTCACAAAAGCTTTAGGAAAAATTTATCATATTATTAAGCCTGTATTATTTACGTTTCAAAACTATAATAAAAAGTTTAAAAAATGTTGTTTCATTTTAGTTTTAATTTTCTTATCTTCCGTAATTTTAATTTCTAATGGTAATTCATTGTAGATCATAGTTGCTATATTGAAAGTTTCCGAGTTGTGTGAGTGTATATTATTCGTTGTTCTGGTACTATAGCTATGTATTTCATTGTTCTGGATTATGCCTACATTAGTTTTTATTTTTTTTGTTTTCATATTATGAATTTGAATAGCTTGTATCATTATACCCGTATGACTATATAGTCAAAGGGTATAATAAATTTGTCATTACGTTTGTGACGCAGAGAAGGAGTGGTAGATACAGACTCAAGTGTATGGATCGGATCAGAATCGAAAAATAAATCGATTTAGCTATGTATGTATGTCCGTCCGTTCCTCCTTCTTTTATAATACGACTCCTTCTTTTATATGAGCATTACACTACACCTAATGAAGCTGGGTGTCTGAAATTTTCCCAAAAATAGTTTATTGTAATGGTCAAAGTTACAGCAAAATTTGGTTGGTCTACTGCAAAGGTTCGAGTAGCTGCCATACAACTCTTTCTTTTATATGAGTATTCCACTACACTTAATAAAACTGTATGTTTGAAATTTTGCCAAAAGTAATTAACCGGACCGTAAATTATACATAATGTATATGTTACGGTCATATGGGTATCCCAAGTTGACTTAATCAACTCTACTACACTTTTCCTCGTTTTTTTATGTAATTCCAATGTTAGTATTTCAAAGCGCTTGTGAATTTCTGTGGTTGAAGAACGATGATTGAGCCCATAAAGATTTTTAATCGCTTTATTTTGTATTCTTTGTAGCTTAGCGATATTCTTTAGGTAAGTATTGCCCCACACAATTATGCCATATGATATAGTGGAGTTAAATAAGCAATAGAATATCGAACTTTTTTGTTCATATGGTACTCTTTTTTCTGCTAATTTGAAAACACCTGCGATACGTCTAGTTTTTTTTGGCAATTTTATTTGACTGTTGGTTCCAATTTAATTTAGCGTCAAAAATATTTGAATATATCCACTTCCTCTATTTCAGTACCACTATACATAATGTTTACTTTTGCTGTCGGCTGTTTTTTTATTAGTATGTATTTTGTTTTTTTTATATTTACCGTCAGCTTATGAATCTTCATCCATTCACTGACTTCTTTTAAATCTAAATTTATTTGTTTTTCTAATTCAGTATAGTTATTTTCTCTAAAAACAATCGCTATTTCGCTAAAAACAATCTGCATATAAAAACTTAGCTTTTAATTTTAATTTAGAAAAACTACTTATATAGCACGCAAATAGTGTAGGGCCGAGCGAACTGCCTTGAATAACTCCAAATTCAACATCTTCTATTTTGATTTTAAAGTGCTCACATTCTGTATACTGTTTTCTTCCAGATAAGTAGTTCTTAAACCACTTATGTTCCTTTTCAAAAACTCCACATTCAAATTGTATACGCAGAAGAATCTTCTTGTCAACTGAGTCAAATGCTTTGGCTAAATCGAGAAATAATACAGCCACTCTCTGCTTTTTACTTACTCCTGCTTGAACTTCAGTTATTAAATCTAATACAGCAGCATTTGTATTTGAACAATTCCTAAAGCCATATTGTTGTTTCTCCATTAAGTTATTCTTGCTTAAATATGTACTCAGCTGATTATTTATGTAGGTTTAACTTGCTGAAAATAGATGATATTGATATTGGCCTATAAATACTTACTTCATTTTTATCTCCATCACCTTTATAAATTGGAATTACTTTACTTATTTTTAGACTCTCTGGTACTTCTCCGCAAATTAAGGACGTGTTAATCAGATTTCTTATATTTAATAACAATTCATCCTGGCAATACTTTATTGTTTTCGTTTGAATTTCATCATAACCTGTTGCCGTAGTATTCTGTTTAAGTTATTTCTTAAATTTTTGTTTCATTTAGAGATATTAACTTAAATTTAAATCTTGATGTTGTCCCTATTTTTGGTACATGTACCTTATTAAATTTTGCTGCTAAAGTCTTTCCAACATTGGCATAGTATTGATTAAATTCATTCAGTTTCATTACTTTTTTTTTATTATCTGCATTTTGATCATGAAATAATCCATTTTGATTCTTTGGACAAGGATTTATAGTATTTTTAATATGTTTCCACGTTTTGCTTGGGTTTTCTTTAGTTTTCTGAAATATATTATTATCGTAACTAATTTTTTTTTTATACCCTACACCTATAACTTTGGTATGGTGTTTGTAACCACCTAAAGGAAGTGAGCTAGATATGGAAAAGTATATATATTTGTGATCAGCGTGACCTCCTTAGTCGATATAGCCATGTCCGTCCGTCCGTCCGTAGGCACGATAACTCAAAAAATAATGGAGCTATGTTGATGAAATTTTAACTGTAGGTTACTAGGGCTGAAAGTACGGCGGGATTGCAAATGGGCGAAATCGGCCCATGGGTTCGGATTCTGGACCTTTTAATCGGTCTAAGGGCTAACAAACATATATAAAAAATCTCGATAACTCAACAACTAATGACGCTATCTTCATAAAATTTGCGTTGTAGGGTACTGGTAATAAAACCACGGCGGTGATTGCGTACGGTGGGTATTGTACAATGGGTTCGGAACTTGGAACTTTTTGATCGAATTTAGGCCAAACGAGCATAATTTCGAAACCAATCAAGATGGAACTTCCAAATTTGGTATCAGGGTGTCTCTTTCTTTTTCCTTGGTGTACTTGAAATTTGGGCCCCATTGAAGTAGTGGGTCGGGGATCCGCCACACATTTCTGAAGACCTTGAAGAATATCTTAAAAATTAATAAAGATAGCAGCTTGAAAAAATGTAGAAGTTTTCAATTTGGCACAAGGGTGTTCTTTACTATTTCTTGTGTGTCCCCCTAATTTGGGATCGATTGGAGTGGTGGTTCAGTACCATCTTAGACCTCCCAAGGTTTAAAAGCTTATAAATGAAATTTCTAAAAATTGTAACTTAAAATTAATATATAACGTTCCACTTGTGTACAAGGGTTAACTGGTATTTAATGTACAGCGCGGACTGCATATGGGCGAAATCACCCCAAGGGTTCGGATTCTGGACCTTTTAATCAGTCTAAGGGCTAACGAACATATATAAGAAATCACGATAACTCAACAACTAATGACGCTATCTTCATAAAATTTGTGGTGTAGGGTACTAGTAATGAAACTACGGCGGTGATTGCGTACTGTGGGTAATGTACAACGGGTTCGGAACTTAGAACTTTTTGATCGAATTTAGGCCAAATGAGCATAATTCCGAAACCAATGAAGATAGAACCTCCAAATTTGGTATCAAGGTGTCCATTCCTATTTCTTTAGTGTTCTTGATTTTTGTACTTGATTTTTGGAGTAGTGGGTCGGTGACCAGCCACACATTTCCGAAGACCTTAAAGCATATCTATAAAATTAATAAAGATAACAACTTGAAACAAATGTAGAAGCTTCAAATTTGGCACAAGGATGTTCTTTACTATTTGTGTGGCCTCCTAAATTGGGATCAATTGGAGTGGTGGTTCAGTACTCCTCTTAGACCTACCAAGGTTTAAAAGCTTATAATCGAAATTATTTAAAATAGTAACTTAAAATTAAGATAGAACGTTCCAACTGTGTACAAGGGTTCACTAGTATTTAAAATACAGCGCGGACTACATATGGGCGAAATCGTACCATGGTTTCGGGTTCTGGAACCTTTGAAAAGTTCAAGGGCTAACAAACATATATCTTAAAAATAGCATAACTCAAAAAATGATGCCGCTATTTTGAAGAAATTTAAACTGCAGGTTACTAGTATTGAAAGTATCCTGAGAATTGGTTCTGGTCGAGTTTGGTTAATGAGTTCGGATTATAGACTTGTAATATGTTAACCCTTGCTGCCCGACAATTGTCCAAAAAAAATTTTGGAAGGATATTACGTCTAGTTTTGCGAAATATTGCTTGGTAAAATCTCAAAAACAGGTTTGTTGAATTCCGTTAACCCATTGCGGCACATTTTTTCGTTACTTTACTCTTAAGCAGAAACGGTTTGACAAATTGACTTTAAATTTTTTATGTAAAAGAATAATCCTAAAAAAAACGTTTTAAAAAAAATATTTTGTTACATTTTAGAATTATTTACACCATGTGCAACTTTTGTGCAAACTTTTTTTAAAACATCGACTTAAATTGAAACTCCATTGAGAGGAAACTCCATTGAGAGGAAACTCCATTGAGAGGAAACTCCATTGACTATAGGTCAAAAGGGTATACTAAATTTGCCATTATGTCATTATACTATGTTAATAGGAGTTTACTTGAATTTCCAACGTTTGAACAAAATATAGTCGATGGTTTAGAAAAGCTTTAAAAATCTACTTTTCAACTTATATTTTGCTTTGTACTTACGTGAAAGTTCTACTACGCTCTTCCTTGTTTTTTTAAGATTTTATGAGAGAAATGTAGGCTTCTTTTTTGGAAAAACTGTTTTAAAATTCTATGTATTTAAGCATTATATATACGAAATTGAATTTTTTTGATTTTTAGATTTCTTTTGAAGAAAACTGCAATTTCACACTGAAATCTATTTAGAAAAAAAAAAAACAAATGCAAAGTAGATAAAAAACAAAGACTTACGAAAAAATGAAGAGAAGGAAAGTGTTATGTTATTTAATTTTAAGCTTCTTTATTAGCTATATTTTTATTATTATAAATATATGAATAAAGGTTTACTTGCGTTCATACCAAAAATTTTAAAATTTCATTGAATCTTTGTTCAAAAGGCGCAAACAGGTCAAAACCAAATTAACCCTGTGGGTTTTAATTAAAATGCTGGTACAAAATTTTCAATAAAATTCTTTTAATCGTTTAAGTAAATAAAATTTATAGACAACTTCATGGCGTCGTCATGGAAAACAGCTTAATCGAACTTAACTAAAACTTTTTGCAGCCTCTCTTTTAGACTGCAAAATCAACCTGTAAAATTGGACACAAATCGGAAACACAAAATTTTTTTAAAGCCTGCCAAGCTGAAATGGGTTAATTTATTCCAACCAAATTTATACAACTAATTCCGGTTGCTAAGAGGAACATTTGTGCAAAATTTCAAGTCAATTGGTCAAACCGTTTTGAGTCGACATCAAAAACATTGAAAAAGATTCTTTGCGCCCTCGTTCCCAAACGGGTTAACCGAACTCAACAAAAATTTATGTTAGCCTCTCTTTTCGACTGGAAACCACCCTGTAAAATTGGACACAAATCGGAAACACAAAATTTTTTGGAAGCCCGCCAGGCCGAAATGGGTTAATTTATTCCAACCAAATTTATACAACTAATTCCGATTGCTAAGGGGAACATTTGTGCAAAATTTCAAGTCAATCAGTCAAACCGGTTTTACTCGACATCCAAAAAACGAAAAAGCTTAAAACGGCTCTGGAGCCGCAGCCTGTTCACTTTTAAAAATGTGACATAGCCTATGTCACCCCCGGGCTCTCATAATTATTCCTTTAAAATTTTGTGACAATCGGGCCAGTGGTTTTCACGTGAATCCTGGACAAACAAACAAACAAATTTTCTCCATTATATATTAGATTTATATTTTACACTTTTTCTATTAAAATAATTTTTTTATTATATTATTTTTATAATTATTGTTTTTTTTTTCCTTTCAGAGTTTTTTCCTATAAAATAGTTTTTTATTATTATTAGATCTGTTTTGCAAGAAATGCTACAGCTTTGGGTCTTTGACGTGTGGAACTCGGCTATGTTAGCTTTACCCTTCAGTTATTCTACTAGGTCATGGTTAACTGAGCTAGCCATTAAAATCAGATTGCGGCAGAGGTAGAGTTGATTTCTTTAAAAAGTCGTAAAATGCCACCAAAGTACTGTTTTTGGCGAATCTGTGAATTGGATTGTTGGTGGGAGAAAGCAAATCATTGACAAAAAACAAAAAATATTTGAAAATAATTTTGTTCAAAATTTAAATATAATATATCCCCTTATTCACCCCAGGAGAGAATTTAATCTTAGCATACCACCTCCGGACCTGACCGTCCGTTGTCGGTTCCCATCAAAATCGTATTTTGGGGATGGAGTATGCCAACTTTCGGCGTAAAACTTATGTATAATACAATTTTCCATAATATTTCATTTAAAATAAAAATTTAATTTGTTTTTCGCTTATTTTTCATGTTTTGCGGCATTATTGCATTTTCATTTGACTATAAAAACAAAACGCAATTTGTGCGCTGATTTTGCATTTTTGCATTGTGCTAATTTTTCTTGCGCTCATATTTTATGGCACCCGTTAAGAATCAGGAAAATTTACAGAATTCGGAATACAATAAACTGTTTAGAAAAGGTTTCAAATACTAAATGCTTGACATATTAAAAAAGTAAGGCAAGTTTTCAAACTTGCGTATAAAATAAAAGTTTTAATGTTTAGCGTAGGTTTGGGGACGGTGACCTAATTGATCTTAAATACCTATTGAAAAAACTTATTGGCGGACTTTTAGACTTTGACATGTAATAAGGGTTCCAATTACATTAAATATTTTGCTGACAGTTCTGTATGAATATAAAGCAGGAGGGTTTTTATAGCTGGATATAAAATCAGAGTATTCACTTTTTTTGGAATATTTTTACATATATACGTATATGCGAGATTTAGAGTTGGTTTTTTCTGTTTTATTAACTGAATTAACATACCTGGTGCAGTAACCCGTATAAACGAGACTTTAAATTAAGAGGGAATTAAAAGTTGAACTCAAATCAGAGCTTACGCTTTTTCCGGAATAGTTTTTATAACTACACATACGAGTATATGTGAGAATGTCACCTAGGCAGGATTTCAGTGCTGAATAAAAAGTTTTGGGATTCTTTTTCCAGAATTTTTTATTTAAGCTATAAGTAAAAATTTATTTTTTTTCGCTGTCCATATTAATGATTCAATATTAAAATGTGCTCTTACTGATTTTAGTAGAAAATTTGAATTCATTAAAAAAAATTTTCACGGGGTTATTTTATTGATAAATACAAGAATGAAATAGCACTGCAATAAAATGATATAACGCCACAATACAATGAAATAATGACGAAGAAAAATTTAATAACGCCGCAAAAAATTTTAAATTTGTGGCTTTGTATATTTTTTTTGCAGTCCCGATTATTTCATGACCCTCAATTTTGTCCTAGAATCTTTCAAAAGATCATTCAACAAAAATTGAAGATTATTATTGTTAAGCTAATTATTATTGTTTCAACTTGAGCAAATCCCGTGTCAATTTTAAAAAGGAAATAAAGACATTTTTGCTTTATTGCGCACAGTTTAACTATAATTATTAAATATAGACTATCCATATAAAAAAACGCAATTTCTAAAAATTTAATGCATTTTTACCGATTTTATATGATTAACAATGGTATATCCATTTTCCCAAGTATTATCTGTTTCGCAATCCAGTTCAGCAACTACTCCAGGTAAATATTCAATTGTTTCTGCTATAAGTTGAACACCATCGTATAGTAATGCCATATGTGATGAAACCGCGCATGTCACTAAATAAAAAAATAATTGATATGAAATACCACATAATCGATGGTTTTTGTTTATAGTTTTTTTAATATCACTATTTTTTTTTTCGTTTCTAAGTTACCTCCATTGCTACTCATTTAGGCGCAGCACTTAAGATTTGGATCAAATATCATTCAAAAATATTAAATACAATAGGAAAAGGAAAAATTTTTATTATTTCTAAATTAATTTAAAAATGAAATAACATCCAAATATTTATTGGAAAAGGTACAAATAACTATGTAAACGACTAAATGAAATATCGAGGTTTTTGAACTAACTTCCAAAAACATAAAAAAAAAATCTATATATATAAAAGCGAAAGTTTGTTTGTTTGTTTGTTTGTATGTAGCGAATAGACTCCAAAACTGTCCAGCCTAATTTCATGAAAATTTGTATATAGAGGTTTTTGGGTACGGAAACAAATCGTGGGCTAAAAATTTTGCCAAGTTGGAGCCCTGGTGTAAGTATTTAAACTTTTTTGTTCAAAAATGAAATTCTGCTATGGCTAAAAAGAAAGCCCCAAAAAAAATTTTGTTGAGTTCCATTAAGTCATTGCGGCCCAACAGCTTTTTATAGGATTTTTCAATACTAAATTAGAAAAAGTTTGACTAATTCACTTCAAATTTTGTATACGTGATGGTCCTTGAGAATTAAGTTGACACTATTAACAGTTTTGGAATTTGTTAACCCATGTTGCGCCGACGGTTGGTCAAAAAAAATGTTGGGTCCAAATTTTGTCCAATTTTATGAAACACTACTTTGGCTAAAAAGAAAGCCTCAAAAAAAATTTTATTGAGTTCCATTAACCCTTTGCCCAAAGAGAAAGTTTAGTCTGTTAACAGGCTTGGTGTTTGGTAACACATGTCGGTCCTACGATTGGTCAAAAAACATTTTTGGAAGTAATTTTGGAAAGTAGTTTGTTCTGCGTTGAATTACAGAAAGTTTAAAAAATTACTAGAATAATCCTAGAAGAATCGTTTTAAAATAATTAATTTCATACGGAGTAGACCAACCAAATTTTGCTGTAGTTTTGGCCATTACTATTTTTGGCAAAATTTCAGACACGCAGACAATTTCAGAATTCAACGCCTTCTACAGAATATGTACACATATTTTACATATATATATATATATACGTTATGCCGGATTGGGAGGGATATTAGAGTTGGATTTAAAATCAGGGTATTCGCTTTTTCCAGAATATTTATATATATATATTAATGTATATGAGAGATTCTGAGTTAGGAGAGATCTTATAGTCGGTTACAAAATCAATGACATTGGCTACGCATAGAAGGTATATTTGTCACCAAATTATAAATTTCGAAATAATAATATTTCTATTGTTTTTTCTAAAAAATTATTTTTTTTTTATTTTTTTTATATGTTCGTTAGCCCTTAAAACGATTAAAAGGCGCAGAAACTTTACTATTTCTTGCGTGTCCCCCTAATTTGGGATTAATTGGAGTGGTGGTTCAGTATTTAATAATTTAAATTTTTTCAATTTTGTAATTGAATTGGAATGAATATAATTTCAATTATTTCAAGTTTTTTTTGTTTTTTAATATTTTTAAATAGATAAATTAGTAAGAATTTGTAATATTTTTTAATAGATAGTGTAATTAAAAAATGTTTTTAGTATCATAAAGTTTATTTGGTTAGCTATGTCTTACGATCAAATTAATAACAGCTTTTATTTTGTTAAAATGACTTATGGATATCTCATTAAATTTTAACCAAATAGGTGTAGAGTATTCCTAAGTCGGTTGCACTAATTGTTTCTTTACTTGTTTACTTAAATATTTAGTATATTAAGTATTATTAACTAGCCCTCACTTCTTTGTTCGAAGTTTTGAACGTCTTTGTTCGAATTTTATTTTTACAGTTGGTGTTGAATTACATTTTACATTTAAACTCTCTAAACTATATTACAATTATCATGAATCTACAGGATTATCTAGAAAAGAAGTACTACAAGATCTAACTATTTTCAGGAGACATATAGATAATAAATATAGAGAACATCTGCAGAAAATAAGAGAATCTTGGCAAAACTATATGATAGGGATACCATGATTTTGGATAAGCTATTTAATATCAAAATTGTGCACTTTAATTCTAGAAGTCTAAGAAAAAATCTAATTGAAGTAGAAGCTTTTATAAAAATTAAAACAGGAGTTGACATTATCATGGTTGGTGAAACATGGTTATATTCTGTTGAGGAAAAATACTTCAATATTCCTGGGTATACAGCATCATTTATTTCAAATAACTTGAGCAGGGGAGGTGGGGCTGCCATATATGTAAAACAAAGTATTAGCTATAAAATTCTTGAAACATCGAATTCATTCAATACTATAGTAATTTCCTTAGAAGATACTAAGCCTGTTATTAACATTGCGGTATGCTACAAAAGCCCGAATTCGAACAATGATGCATTTATAGAGTACTTAGACCAATTGTTTGATAAGTATAAAAATATAATATTAATTGGTGATACAAACATTGATCTACTCTCTGAAACGGATGTAAGCAGACGGTATCAAGATATGCTAGATGTCAATTCAGTTCATATAAAAAATAATATTGATTTTGATAATGCTACTAGAGTAACGGCAAATTCAGCGACACTTATCGATCATGTACTTTCGGATCTTAAAACGAATCGATTTGGGTTTGATATCACAATGCATGATATCCCAAACTTAGATCGTAAAGCTATTTGTGTAGAAATTAAAACAGTCCTTAGAAAACTTGAAGCTATGGAGAATAAACAAATAAATATTACAAATTATGCAAAATACTCACATCTAATGGAAAATTATTTACGTAATTATGATTACGAAAATGTGGATGAACTGGTTAAACTAATAAGTACTGTTAAAGAAAGGTGTTCAATTGTTAAAAACATTAGAACCAGAAAGCACAATCACTGGATGTCTAAGGAAATCTTAAAAATGATGGAGTATAGAAACGAATTATACAAGAGACACAAAAAGTACCCAAATTGCTTAGAGCATAAATTTAATTACAACAAAATGAAAAACAAGGTCAATATTGAGATAAAAAAAGCTAAACAAGCTCATTTTAACAAAAAATTACAAACAGCAGGTTCAAATACTAGAAAAATATGGACAGTTTTGAACTCTCACATAGCAAACCAAAAATCAGATGATAAAAAAATAATTAAGGAAATTAGATATAATGATAAACTTTTAAATAGCAGTAATGACTTAGCTAACAGTTTTAATGATCACTTTAGTAATATTGGGAAAAAATTAGCTGATAACATTCAAGTTAGGGATGAAAATACGATAAGAAATATAATAAATGAAAACTCTATGTTTCTAATTCCTACAAATCATAATGAAGTTTATTCTCTTATTATGAATTTGAAAGATAATGCACCTGGCTCGGATAATATAGCAGCAAAGGATTTAAAAACTATAGCTAATATTATATCGCCAATAATCAGTAATCTTGTTAATAATTGCTTTCGCTCAGGTGTCTATCCACAAACATTAAAATCCGCATCTGTGATACCTATTTACAAAAATGGTTCTCCTTTGGATACTTCTAACTATAGACCTATTACACTTACTAGTTGTTTGAGTAAGATTTTTGAAAAAATAATCAATAAAAGAATTTGTGAATTTATCAAAAGTTCCGGTGGATTCGATATTAATCAATTTGGTTTCCAGAAATCTCATGGCACAGATGTAGCAATAAATGATTCTATCAGATCTATTATTGGCAATCTGGATAAAGGAAATTATGTCTGCTCAATTTTTGTTGATTTAAGAAAAGCTTTTGATACTGTGGATCATAAAATTCTATTGGATAGAGTATATGAAATTGGAATAAGGGGGCTTCCTCATAAACTTCTAAAATCATATCTTGAAAACAGGTTTATTGTGACCAAAGTCAATGGTGTGTATAGTGGTAAAAGTGCATTAACTTTGGGGGTCCCGCAAGGATCTGTACTTGGACCAACACTATATCTACTATATGTACATAATATGCAATATGCTAACTTAAAAGCGGACTATAAAATATTCGCTGATGATACTTTACTTATATATACAGGAAAAAATGCTGAGTCTCTGGAAAGACTTGTAAATGAGGATCTAGATAGATATAGGAAATGGGTAAATGGAAATAAACTAACAGTGAATGTGGAAAAAACAAAGTATATGATATTTAGAATGGGCAATAAACCTGATATTAATCTAAAAATTTATATTGGGAACAAAGAAATCAAAAGGGAACAATCTTATAAATATCTTGGCATTACCATAGATTCTAAACTATCATGGTACGATCATGTTAATTGCATTTTGAAAAAAATTATGCCACTACTAGGTGCTATTAAGAGATGTGGGTTGAAATTAGAGGATAAATCAGCTAGACTGTTGTTTCACGCACACATCATGTCCCATATCCGATACAATGTGGCGACATGGTCGTGTTGTACTGCCACACTAAGAAAGAAAGTGACCACAGCGATTAATAAAGCCATCAAGATACTATATGGGTTAAATTGGCGCACACCTACTGAAGAACTATATAGTAGAACAGGTTTTCTTAAGCTAAATGAATTAATAATATTGGAAAAGGCTAAAATAATTCACAAAATTGAAAAGGGCATAACTAAAAACAAAACTTTATTAAAAAAGAGAAGGAATATACACAACTATAATACTAGAAATATGGATAAATTGTGTCACAAAAAAGCTAGAACTGAATTGGCTAATAACAGTAATTTTTTCTCCTCAATCAGAATCTATAACAGTCTTCCTCAGGATTTAAAAAAATGCAGTGACATGGGTAGATTCACAACTAAATTAAAGTTTTTGATAAAAAATGATTCAATTTTATTAGGAAGGTTATTAGAACTATAACAAAAAATTAATAAAATGGAAATGTTAATAAAATATAAAAATGTTACTACTATTGTTAATGATTTATTTGGCTTATAAAAAATTAAATGTATATGTATGAATGTGTATATGAATATATGTGTATATGTATATATATGTACATATATATGGATATGTGTATATATATGTATGAATATATAGCTATTTTTGTATTTATATTGTATAATTGTTTATATAAGCTTTATAACTGCTAAGACTTTTTATACCAATTTTAAGTTATTGTCTAAGTCTAGTATTTATAAATAATAATTGTAACTTATATTTCTTTTTATTAAATAAATAAATAAAAATAAAATAAATAAATAAATTAAATTATAATTAGATACTATGAAAGGAAAATAATCTGATAAACTCGTTAAATTCCATTAAACATAAAATTTAAAACTTTTTCAGTATATTAATACAAAAGTGCTTTGTTCGCACAATTTTCATTTCGTAATTCTGTACTATGAAAAGAAATAATTTGGAAAAAAAGTATATAGTATGTTATCAAACTTGGCCTTGATTTAAATTCAAAATAATTTCACTGACCTAAATTAAATCAGGGCTTCATAGTTTTCGATCGAATGGCGAACCCGTACTGCAAGATTTTCTGCTTAAATGTTATTGAGTTCTGGGTTTGGGCTGTGCCTGTAGTTTTAAATTAATACAAGTGCCGTATTAAAAGAAATTTTAAAATTATAAAAAATAGACTGATAATTAAACCAACAAGAAAATAAAATTTTGCATATAGCGGTGTTGTTATTAAATAATCTTAAGATGAACGGTGCATCAGTTAACTTTCCACAAATTGAAGTTTTAATAGTTTGATGCAGTTAATTAAAGCGATAAAATTAATTTCACATTGTGCTATATTATTAGTTTCTAAGTTTACAAAGGGATTATTGTAAATAATAGGCACAATTTGAATATGTTTACAAATAGATTTGATTTTTTGAATTTTATTTAAATATTTTACAATAAAGTCATTTAAGTAAACTTTTAACTTTGATAAGATTCGGCAGCTAACTTTTCACAAAATAAAGTTTTAATAGTTTCATATAGTTATTTAAAGCGACAAAATTAATTTCACATTGAACAATATTATTACTTTCTAAGTTTACAAAAGAATTGTTGTAAATAACAGGCAAAATTTTAATACGGAATTTTATTTAAATATTTTACAATAAAGTCATTCAAGTAAACTTTTACCTTTGATACAAACATTACTTCGGCTAGGTTAATAGATGGATGAAGATTTATTAGTTCTGTTATTTCAAAATAATTTCATAAAATTGGATTGACTAAGTTAATTTTGGCGAGTGTGATTGAATCTAATATATAAAGAAGAAAATTTGTTTGTTTATTTGTTTGTTTGTTTGTTTGTTTGTTTGTCCAGGATTCACGTGAAAACCACTGGTCCGATTGACACCAAATTTTAGAGGAATAATTTTGGGAGTCCGGGGGGTGACATAGGCTATGTCGCATTTTTATAAGTCAGCAGGTTGCGGCTCCAGAGCCGTTTTAAGCTTTTTCGTTTTTTTGATGTCGAGTCGAAACGGTTTGACCGATTCACTTGAAATTTTGCACGAATGTTCTTCTTATTACACAGAATTAATGGTATAAAACTGGTTGGAATAAATTAACCCCTTTCGGCCCGGCGGGCTTCCAAAAAATTTTGTGTTTCCGATTTGTGTCCAATTTTACAGGGTGGTTTTGCAGTCAAAAAGAGAGGCTGGCACAAATTTTTGTTGGGTTCGGTTAACCCGTTTGGGCACGAGGGCGCACTGAAGCTTTTTCAATGTTTTTGATGTCGAGCCGAAACAGTTTGACCGATTGACTTGAAATTTTGCACAAATGTTCCTCTTAGCAACCGCAATTAGTTGCATAAATTTGGTTGGAATAATTTAACCCATTTCGGCCTGGCGGGCTTCCAAAAAATTTTGTGTTTCCGATTTGTGTCCAATTTTACAGGTTGATTTTGTAGTCTAAAAGAGAGGCTGCAAAAAGTTTTAGTTAAGTTCGATTAACCCATTTTCCACGACGATGATATGAAGTTTTCTATATATTTTATTTTCTTATACGATTAAAAGTATTTTATTGAAAATTTTGTACCAGCATTTTAATTAAAACCCACAGGGTTAATTTGGTTTTGACCTATTTGTGCGTTTTGAACAAAGATTCAATGAAATTTTCAGTTTTCTTCAAATGAAATCTAAAAATCAAAAAATTCAATTTGTTATATATAATGCTTAAATACATAGTATTTTAAAACAGTTTTTCCAAAAAATAAGCCTACATTTCTCTCATAAAATCATAAAAAAACGAGGAAGAGCGTATTACAACTTTCAGGTGAGTACTAAACAAAATATAAGTTGAAAAGCGAATTTTTAAACCTTTTCTAAACCATCGACTATATTTTATTCAAGCGTTGGCAATTCAAGAAAATCCCCTTTTGACCTATAGTCATTTTAATTCAGTTAACATTGTTCACCGGAAACCTACCATCCTCAACTATATCGTCAAGGAGCACCAAATTGTCAAGAAGCAGCATGTATAGAAAAATTAGAGATAATCTTTCAAATTGTTTTGCAAACTGTTTTTTAAAGTTTTTGTTTCGCAATCGATTAAAAGAACTCAACAAACCTTTTTTTTAAGTATTCCCCTAATTCAAAGAAGTTGTACCTACTTTCAAAAATTGGACGTAATTTACTTACAAATTTTTTTTTGAACAATAGTCGGCAGGGGTTAACAACTTTCAAGTCTGTTAGTAAATTGAACTTCATTTTCAAAGAAGAACACATATACGAAATTTGAAGTTAATATGTTAAATAATTTCTAATATATAGCAAAGCAACGAAAAAACCTATAAAAAGCTGTTGGGCCACGATGGGTTAACGGAACTCCACAAATATTTTTTTGTGGCAATTATAGGCAAAGTAGTATCTCAAAAAATTGGCTGAAACTTGCTTTTTTACAATTTTCAAGCTTCCGGGCAACGCCGGGTAAATCTGCTAGTATATTATATTATTAAGAGCTTCAATTAGAGCCCTATTCCTTGAAAGAATTATTTCAATATTATATTTTGGTTTGCTCCCATTTTTATCAATAGTGTTTAGTCTTGTTATATAGATAAATTAGTAAGAATTTTTAATATTTTTGAATTGATCAAATAATTAGAAAATGTTTTTAGTATTACAAAGTTAATTTCGTTTGTTATGTCTTACGATCAAACAAATAAAAGCTTTTACACTTTATAAAAGACTTATGGACTTCCCATTAAATTTGAAGCAAATAGGTGAAGGGTATTTTTAAGTCGGTTGCACCGACTTACAGTTTCTATACTTGTTTTATATTTCAAAAATTATTTTTCATAATTTTCAGAGCTTGAAATTTCAGAAGAATGATGTGCTAGTTCTTCAGTAATATTTTTCGTTATTTATAATCTAATTATTTTGCATTAGATTGTAATTTTTTTAAACATTTTTCTACAATTTAATGTATTATACCCTACATCTATGAAATAGGAATATGGTATATTAACTTTGGTATGGTGATTGTAACCACCTAAACGAAACCAGCTGGATATAGAAAATATATATATTTTGATTAGCTTGACCCCCTGCGTCGATATAGCCATGTCCATCCGTAGGCATAATAACTCAAGAACTAAAGAAGCTATCTTGATGAAATTTTAACTGTAGGTTACTAGGACTGAAAGTACGGCAGGGATTGAATATGGGTGAAATCCGCAAATGGGTTCGGATTCTAGGCTAACGAACATTATATAAAAAATCACGATAACTCAACAACTACTGTATGAAGTATGTGCTATAGGTTACCAGAATTGAAAATACGGTGGGGATTGCGTTCGGTCGAGTTCAGAATATAGGTTCAAGTTCTAGAACTTTTTGATTGAATTTATTAAAAATTAACATAATTCCGAAACCAATGAAAATAGAACCTCCAAATTAGGTATAAGGTTTATTTTCCTATTTCCTCAGTGTTCTCGAAATTTGGAACCAATTAGAGTAATGGGTCGTGGATCATCCAGGTATCTGGTGGTTCAGGTATACGTGGTACGTGGTGGTTCAGGTATCTCTCTTAGACTTCCCAAGGTTTAAAAGCTTATCACCGAAATTTTTAAATTAGTAACTTAAAATCAATCAAACTGCAAAGGTTAAAGTTAACAATCTGGTATCAAGTAACCTACAAATCAGTAAAGTTGTCCGACAAGATTGCATTTTGTCACCACTGTTGATCAACTTATACTCCGGCGATTGGGAGACAATAAACAAGGGAATCAAAGTCAACGTAATCTATAAAAACGACAGATAATATGCCTTTTGAACTATAAAAGTGTAAAATAAGAAAGCAAATGGGAAAGATAACTCTTGCTACAAACTTTAGGTTTCTTTCATTATTAATTTCCGAGTTATCCTTGCTAAATCTTTGTAAGAGAGTGGGAAGCACCTGAAGAGAGTGGGAAGCACTTAACGGTGATGACGTCATCTTAAAGTTTCTAAATATGTATATAAATTATTAGTGGTGATGCTGCCATCTAGTGGTCGAAAAATGCATTAAAAAATTTAACTAATATTTTGTAGTATTTTAATTAAACAGTTATATTTCCCTGTAGTAAACTGGAACCATGTTCTACATATTGTAGGGCATGATGCTGTATTTAATATGCATTTTGTTTTATCTGAATCGTTGCTACCGTTTTTGAGATATTGTAACTTCAAGTGGAAATTTAAAAAAAAAAAATAATTCAAACATTAAAAAAAACACGATAATTGTGATGTTTTGAAAAACACTGTATATAACAAGTAAAGAAAAAGTCAGTCGCAACCGACTTAGAAATACCCTACGCTCCTACGCCTTTGGTTCAAATTTAATTAGATATCCATAACTCATTTTAAAACCATAAAAGCTGTTTTTGATTAATTTGATCGTAAGACATAGCTAACCAACCGTCATACTTTCAATACTCGTTAACCCTTGTACACAATTGGAACGTTTTATCTTAATTTTAAGTTACTATTTTTATTAATTTCGATGATAAGCTTTTAAACCATGAGGGGTCTAAGAGGGGTACTGAACCACCACTCCGATTGATGCAAAATTAGGAGGACCCGCAGGAAATAGTAAAACACACCCTTGTGCCAAATTCGAAGCTTCTACATTTGTTTGAAGTTACTATCTTTATTAATTTCGAAAATATGCTTTAAGGTCTACGGAACTGTGTGGCAGGAGGTCGCGCTGATCACAAATATATATAATTTTCCATATCTAGCCCGCTTCCTTTAGGTGGTTACAAACACCATACCAAAATTACTATACCCCTTTACCTATTCTATAAGTGTAGGGTATAATAATGAAATTAAAATTTAATCCTTATTTGTTATCACAAATTTTAAACTAACTATAAAATCATTTTTGCTACAATATTTTATCTCTTCTAGCATTAGATACCTTATACTGTCATTTTGTAGTATATTGTATACCATTAATACCGAGTTACTTTAGTAAATTTTTTAATACGTACGTTTTATGTAAATATTGCTACAAAAAAAAATTCGGGTTTTTAAGAATTTATTTTCGAACGCGTTACTAATTATTAATTAGATTAGTGAGAATCTAACAACTTAATCTTTTTATTACTTTAAAATTTTTCTGGATATCAAATCTGCTTTCCTATTACAATTTTAACAAAAATAAAAAAAATTAAATTCATATTAATTTTTATTTTCTATTTGCCTCTATATTCTATTTCACATACATATCTGTTGCTGTTCTATCAATATAATTGATGATCGAATTATGGTCTACTGCAGTAGGTTCGAGTAGGTGCCATACAACTCCTTCTTTTATATGAGCATTCCACTACACCTAATTAAGCTGGGTGTCTGAAATTTTGCCTAAAATAGTTTAGTGTAATGGTCAAAGTTACAGCAAAATTTGGTTGGTCTACTGGAGAGGGTTCGAAAAGCTGCCATACAATTCCTTCTTTTATATGAGCATTACACTACACTTAATAAAGCTGTATGTTTGAAATTTATGGCAAAAGTAATTAACCAGATGATATAATGTATATGTTACGGTCATACGGGTATCCCAGACTTGACACAGTCTACTCTACTACACTCTTACTCGTTTTTTGCATATAACCATAAAGAAATCATATACATAGAGTATTCATCTACAACAAAAAATTTTAGTCAATTTTGTTGATTTGAAATCACCCCAATATCGTATTTGAAATCACCCCATTATCGTAAAAAGATTACCATATTTTTGGTATACATAGTAAAATCAAATTGAGATTATTTCTTTGCTTTATTTTTCTTTTTATTTTGTTTGTTTGTCAATCGATGTATGTACAATTGTTTATATTTCCTTATCAAGTTGAACGATTTCTTTTTAAAAATTGTATTTAATATTTTTATTGTGGTTTTTTTTATTTATATGTTAATCGATGTATGTATATTCATTTGTGTATTTTGTATATATGTATTTCTTTATACAATTTGGACGATTTCTTTTTATACCCTACACCTATAGAATAGGTAAAGGAGTATATTAACTTTGGTATGGTGTTTGTAACCACCTAAAGGAAGCGAGCTAGATATGGAAAAGTATTAATATTTGTGATCAGCGTGACCTCCTGAGTCGATATAGCCATGTCCGTCCATCCGTCTGTCCGTTCGTAGGCACGAACACTCAAAAAATAATGGAGCTATCTTGATGAAATTTTAACTGCAGGTTACTAGGACTGTAAGTAGCGGGGATTGTAAATGGGCGAAATTGGCCCATGGGTTCGGATTCTGCACCCTTTAATTCGTCCAAAGGCTAACGAACATATATAAAAAATCATGATAGCTTAACAACCAATGACGGTATCTTCATCAAATTTGTGCTGTAGGTTACTAGTAATGAGACTATGGCGGGGATTGCGTACGGTTGAGATTGGACCATGGGTTCGGAACCTAGAATTTTATGATCGAATTTAGGCCAAACGAGCATAATTCCGAAACCAATGAAGATAGAACCTCCAAATTTAGTATCGTGGTGTCCCTTCCTATTTCCTCAGTGTCCTGTTTGGGCCCCTCTGGAGTAGTGGGTCGGGGACCAGCCACACATTTCTAAAGACCTTAAAGCATATCTTTAAAATTAATAAAGATAGCAATTTAAAAAAATGTAAAAGCTTCAAATTTGGCACAAGGGTGTTCTTTACTATTTCTTGTGTGTCCCCCTAATTTGGGATCTATTGGAGTGCTGGTCCAGTACCCCTCTTAGGCCTCCGAAGTTTTAAAAGCTTATAATCGAAATTACTAAAAATAGTAACTTAAAATTAATATAGAACGTTCCATTTCTGTACAAGGGTTAATTATTTAATTTAAAGTACAGCGCGGACTGCATATGCGCGAAATCAGCCCAAGGGTTTGGATTCTGGACCTTTAAATCGTTCTAAGGGCTAACGAACATATATAAAAAATCACGATAACTCAACAACTAATGACGCTATCTTCATCAAATTTGTGCTGTAGGTTATTAGTAATGAAACTACGGCGATGATTGCGTACGGTGGGGAATGAACAATGTGTTCGGAACCTAGAACTTTTTGATCGAAATAAAGCCAAACGAGCATAGTTCCGAAACCAATTAAGATAGAACCTCCAAATTTGGTATTAGGCTGTCTTTTCCTATTTGCTTAGTGTCCTTGAAATTTGGGACCAATTGCAGTAGTGGGTTGAGGACCAGCCACACAGTTCCGAAGACCTTAAAGCATATTTTCGAAATTAATAAAGGTAGTGATTTCAAACAAATTTAGAAGTTTCAAATTTGGCACATGGGTCGTATTTACTATTTCGTGGGCGTTCCCCTAATTTTGGATCAATCAGAGTGGTGGTTCAGTACCCCTCTTAGACCCCCCAAGGTTTAAAAGCTTATCTTCGAAGTTAATAAAAATAGTAACTTAAAATTAAGATAGAACATTCCAATTGTGTACAAGGGCTAACTAGTATTGAAAGTATGACGGGGACTGCATATGGGCGAAATCTTACCATGGTTTCGGTTTCTTGAACCTTTGAAAAGTTCAAGGTCTAATGAACATATATCTTAAAAGCAGGTTAACTCAAAAAATATTGCCGTTATTTTGATGCAAGTTAAACTAGTAACTTTCTAGGTTACTAGTAATGAAAGTACCATGGGAATTGGTTCTGGTCGAGTGCGGACAATTAGTCCGGATTCTATAAGCTTTTGATCGATCTGAGGCCAAACGAGTATAATTTCGAAGCCAAAGAATATATTTCCTAATTCCTATGTTTCCCCGAAATTTAGACTTAATTGTAGTGGTGGTTCAGATGGTACTTAAGAAATCCCAAAATTAAAAAGCTTATCTTCGAAATCCATGAAGATAGAAACTTTAAATTTGATACACGAGGGTTTTTCCTATTTCCGTTTTTATTTAACACTTTTATATTTTTTTTATATACATTTTTTCCATAGTATATTTTACCCGGCTTTTTCCCTTTTAGAATTCTAAATTAAATAATAAAACAAGTAAAGAAACAGTCAGTCGGTGCAACCAACTTAGAAATACCCTACACCTATTTGGTTCAAATTTAAGGACATATCCATAAGTCATTTTAACACCATAAAAGCTGTTATTAATTTGATCGTAAGACATAGCTAACCAAAATAACTTTATAATACTAAAAACATTTTCTAATTACACTATCTATTAAAAAATATTACAAATTCTTACTAATTTATCTATTTAAAAATATTAAAAAACAAAAACACTTGAAATAAATGAAAATATATTTATTCCAATTCAATTACAAAATGAAAAAATTCTAATTATTAAATTTTGTGATAAAAAGATAATCAAAGCAAAATATATTTAATAACCCAAATTTTTCAAAATTACAATTATTTTAAATGGTTAGTTTATATACCTAATAGGAAAGCTTATAAACGCAAAATATGCAATAAATGTATTTCTAAAATACAATTACAAATTTAGACCTTTTCATAAAATTCATTTAAATATAAAAATAAATTTTACATAAATGCAGCAAGTACCTTTGAACATAGCTAAACCACTAGTACCTTTGAACATAGCTAAACCACTACAATTAAGTCTAAATTTCGGGGACACATAGGAAATAGGAAAAATATTCTTTGGCTTCGAAATTAAACTCGACCACAATTCCCTTATACTTTCATTACTAGTAACCTAAAGTTTAAATTTCATCAAAATAGCGGCATTATTTTTTGAGTTATGGTGTTTTTATATGTTTGAACTTTTCAAGGGTTCAAGAACCCGAAACCATGGTACGATTTCGCTCATATGCAGTCTCCGTCATACTTTCAATACTAGTTAACTCTTGTACACAATTGGAACGTGGTTTCTTAATTTTAAGTTACTAGTTTTATTAATTTCCATGATAAGCTTTTACACATTGGGGGTCTAAGAGAGTTACTGAACCACCACTCCAATTGATCCAAAATTAGAGGGACACGCAGGAAATAGTAAAGAACACCCACGTGCCAAAATTTAAGCTTGTACATTTGTTTCAAGTTACTATCTTTATTAATCTCGAAAATATGCTTTAAGGTCCTCGGAACTGAGTGGCTGGTCCCCACGCACTACTCCAATTGGGCTCAAATTTCAAGGAGATTAAGGAGATCAAAAGCGACACTCTGAACCAAATAGGTGTAGGGTATTTCTAAGTCGGTTGCACCAACTGACTGTTTCTTTACTTGTTTTTTAATCAATTCTTAATCAATTTATTATGCTTTATTTTTAAAAATTATCAGAAAAATCTTATAAACAAACACTTTTTACATTAAAATGTAAACACTTAAACGTCAATTGAAAATCGCTACACAATACAACTCGTTCAGTAAAAAAATTTTATCGTGCATGACCTTTTCTTGTAGCGCTAGATATTAATATTTTTTTCTGTATAACACAAAAGTACAATTTTATTTAAATTTTTCGCATTTGGTACGATTTCAATCTTAAACTTTTATTTTACACAAAAAAATAAATATTGACAGCTTGTTAGTAGTCCTACACAACAAAACATATCACGGAATTAATTTCTAATTTTAAAAAACGTCAAAATTTGGAACTACTCTTGTTGTATTTTAAAACATTCAAATAATCAAAGCAATTGTTAACTTTATTTCAGTTAAAAAATAAAAAAAAATAATTTTTAATTCGCAACTGTAAAGTTTATGTATATAGAGAGTTTCCAAAATTTCACGTTTTATAAAATGACTAATAAATTATATGATAATATGTTTTTGTTGTGTAAGCCTAAAATCGTACCAAATGCGTAAATTTACAATATTGAATATAACCATCAAACAAGTAAAACAAAAACAAATTTATATTCTCCTCTGTTCTATATTCTCTCTCCTTCAAAATTTTGTTTTAGAAAAAAAAACAAATATAAACATTTCGTAGATTTTAACTTAATTCGTATTGTACCTCTATGATATGAATAGTTTTAATTTTTTTTTCTTTATTCATGTAGGGGGAATAAATTTAAAGGTATAAGTATTGCCATCATTATTTATTGTTTGAAGTATATTTATAATAATTTTGATGTGCAATATTTTTTTTCATGTTGGCAATGTTTCGCCCACACTTTTGTATTATATATATGATATACATATAAGTATTCTGGAAATATTGGCAATCCTGATTTAAAATGCAACTCTGAAATCTCTCCTAATTCTGATTATTGTGGATATGTATGTATACTCTCTAAGGTCCTTTCTAATTATATTTTTACATACATATTTCAACAACAAAACTTTTAAAACTATGTGTTTCCCACCTGTAAAATCTCTCTAAACAAATTATCAAAACCCAACTCAATATTGTATCCAACACTAAATTGCATACTATTTACATTTCAACTACATATTTCAACAAAAAAGAGGCGTAATAAATGTATGACAACCAAAGTATAAAAATGTATTTTTTAATAAAATTGTGTTTTTAGTTTTACATTTATGTTCTCTGGTGGGGCTATTTGTCAACTTATACCATACTTATAATATTCCGTCGGAAAGATAACCTTTCTAACAGTATGATAATAAGTGAAAGGTGTTTCTTAAAATTTCATACTTAAAGTGGTTTTTTTTTAAAAGTTTGCTTTTTTTTTTTTTAAATTTCCACTTGATATTGCAGTCTTAAAAACGGTAGCACCGATTCAGATGAAACAAAATGTATATTAAAGACAGCATCATGTCTTAAAATAATGTAGAAAATGGTTCCAGTTTACTGTCTTCCAAGAAAAATATATATTAATAAAAATATTAATTTTATTTTAATTTATGCTTTAATAAAAAACGAGGAAAACTATAGTTGCCCTTGTCAAGTTTTAGACACCCGTGCATACCCACTATGGGTTATACAATAAAATAAACCGTTATTTATTTCCCTCAAGCTATTATATATATTGCAAAAAAATTTAAAAAAGTAAAATAGTTAAAAAAAATTTACCTCATCATCCCATAATTTTTGCTTAAAAAAAACAACAGTAAAAACTAAAAAAAAACAATTTTAATTCATTATCTCATACTTTTTGCTCAACAAAAAAAAAACACAAAAAACGAGCAAGCAATTTACAAGCAGGTACAAACGAAGGAGCAATTTTAATATACCCGATTTCATATATGAATGCACGGGATAAAGAATTTATAAAATGTTCCTCAATTAACTAAAGTATGTAAATTAAAAGAATTAAATTATTGAAAATTGAATTAGTCAGAACAAAAATTTTTTTTAATTTGTAAATTTAGTTGATCATAGTTGATTGTATTTTAGGGTAAAGGAAATATAATGACTCATGATTTTAATTTATTTTCATTTTGATTTTTGTTTTGTTTTTTTTTTGTTTGTGAGTCAATACATGTATGAAAAAATTTTAATCATTATTCCATAATTTTTGCTTAAAAAACAAAAAAAAAAACTATTTTAATTCATTATCTCATAATTTTTGCTCAACAAAAAAAAAACAAAAACACAAAAAAAAAAATATAAAAAAAATCATAAAAAAAAAAAAACAAAATTCGCCCACCCTAAAAGTTGGTCCGAGTGATGTCCAACTTTGCCAAGTAACTTGCCCTATTTCTTTACCTGCCCAATTTTAATTTTAACCTCGTAGCTTCATTAGATTCATAGTTATTGAATTGAAAACTTTGTATGGCAGCTGCCCGAAAATGGAACGTAACATTTTGAAACTTCATATAAGTGCTCGAACTAACCGTGTGTAATTTCCATCCTCGTAGTATAATTAGTTTTGAAAAAATTCATATTGGTGCAAAGAAGTTGTATGGCAGCCCCCAAAAATGGGGCCCTAACATTTTGGAACTTCATATAAGTGCTCGATTCATTATAAAATTAACCGTGTGTAATTTTCATTCTCGGAGTATAATTAGTTTTGAAAAAATTAATATTGGTATGGCAGCTCCCAGAAGCCTTGGTCCGATTTTTACCAAAAACAATAGGGAACCTAGAAATTGTCTAAAAATGACTTTGTGTGAATTTTTAAACTCTAGCCCTTTTAGTTTTTGAGTTATCGTGCTGACACACGGACGGACGAACAGACAGGCACACATAGCAAAATCGATTTACTATTCGATGCTGATTCGATACGTACTATATCTAGCTCGTCTAGATCGATGCGTTACAAACGAAGGAGCACTTTTAATATACCCGATTTCATATATGAATGCACGGGTATAAAGAATTTATAAAATATTGCTCAATTAACTAAAGTATGTAAATTAAAAGAATTAAATTATTGAAAATTGAATTAGTCAGAACAAAAATTTTCGCCATTTTTTTTAATTTCGTAAATTTTGTTGATCATGGTTGATTGTATTTTAGCATAAAGGAAATATAATGCTCATGATTTTAATTTATTTTCATTTTCATTTTTGTTTTTGTTTTTTTTTTGTTTGTGAGTCAATATATGTATGTATATACATACATGTGTATATATTTCTGTATACAATAATACAATTTTGACGACTTAACTTTTTATTTGACTTATGTATTTTTTTTTTTGTTTGTTACGCTTTCGTAAAAACAATCGCCAGTCTTCTGTAGAAATTGTATACATGGATATACTTATAAATCCAAAATAAAATCGAGACTGCAATAGGAAATGATTTGGAAGAAGTTATTATTTTCCCTTGCACATTCTTATTTTGGAGTATTTTTAACATTATGAAAAATTGTATATAATTTCTCTTAGGTTACCTTTTTTAAATAGGGACGTGTCATGTGCCTCTGGCCCATTATGTCCTGAGGTATTATGTCTCACCAGAGGAGGGATGAATTGGCCTAATATTGTTGGGGAAATACATTCCACCGTCGGTGAGACCCATTATCCTGAACGAAATTTCGGATATAATGGCTTACCGAAAATTGAAGGGCAATATATCCAACCAGCTATAAGTTACAACACCACAAAAATTTTTAGGATGTTATGAACCACCAAACATTGAAGCTATTTTTTAATTAATGTTGAAAATTATTAGGGCATTAAAACTCACTGTAAGTATGATAATAAACCCTAAAATACTATTATATAGAACATTAATAAAAAATTTTTTTAAATTGAAAAAAATTTTTTTTAAAAACAGAAATTTGTTATCATGTCACAAACAAAAAAATCCATTAAAAATGCATTAGGAGGGATTTTGGAATTTGATTAAAAACCATGGTAGTCCCTTTTTCAGAATCTGGATATATTGTGTATTCCAGATTCTGAATTTGGAGGAAATTTATAATTAATACTAATAATATTTAAATAGTATTGAATGCGAGATTCTGAATTGAGAGGAATTTCATAGTCGGTTACAAAATCAAGGTTACGTACAACTCAACTATAAAAATCCCTCCGAATTTAGAATGTTTAAACTTAAGTTGTGCATTGAAGTATTATGTCTTCTCCGTACCTGGAAAATCATCTGCTCGTGGGTGGCATACACTATTCCGCTTCGCTAGCAGCGCGGCGTCTCTGCGTTAGCGCGAAACTGACTAAAATATGGGTAATAAATATACACTTAAAATCTATATGTATAATCTGGTTCCTCCCTAATATCTCTCCTAATATCCGCTTTTGTTTTGTTTATTAATGACATACTGAAATACCCAAAAAATTCATTCGAATTGTTATGTCCCTTTTGTAGAAGTTTTATTGCAGACTCTTTAAGATCTTTTTACTAATATCCTAATTATATGTAAAAGCCTTTCTGAAAAAATTTGTAATATAATAAATAATATTTTCTAATTAATAAATTTAAGTTTTTTAGTTTATCTATAACAGAAAAAAATTTCTAATACAAATTATGAATATTAATATGTACATAAGAATATCAATTATTCTAAGTAAAATGAAATATAAATTCGTTTTAACAAATCATGCATCGATTAATAAACATACAGAAAAGAACAACAAATAATCTTCCAAAACTTTATCAAAACGAGAAAGATTATAGTTGCCCTTCTCAACTTTTAGATACCCGTGCATATCCACTATGATGTATACAATAAAATAAACCGTTTTTCATTTCCCTTAATCTATTAAATATATTACCAAAAAAACTTAAAAAAGTAATATAGTTAAAAACATTTAACTCATCATCCCATAATTTTTGCTTAAAAAAAAAACAAAAACCATAAAAAAAAACAAAACCATAAAATAAAAAAAAATAAAAGAATTTTAATCATTATTCCATAATTTTTGCTTAAAAAAGCAAAAAAAAATAATATATAAAAAAAAATTACAAAAATTGAATTTATTATCCCATAATTTTTGCTTAAAAAAAAAAAAAAACAAAAAGATTCCCTCACCAAAGATTTGTTTTTATTTTTATTTAGCATTCTTATAAAGCTGAAAAGTCTGAAATACGTTAATGGCGCAGTCGGTAGGATCCCAAAAATTAATATAAGGGATTAAGTGATAAAGGATTTTTTGGTGAAGGGAAAATAAGAATTTAATAGTGTAACAAAGTTCTTAAAACAAAATAAAGTTGTAAAGGAAAAAGAACTTAAAAAAAGGTTAAAAATAAAATTTTTTTTTTATATTCAGTTAAAATTATTTTCTTAAATAAACTGCACATAAAGACAAGAACCCAATAATCTAATATCTAAATAAATGAAATAGTGCAAACAAATTAATAATAAATAATAAACTTGTGCAAAAACTATAATAAAAACAAAAATAAAAAAAAAAAAAAGGATTCAATACCTTTTAAAATTATATAACGTTAAATTAATACTATTTAAATTATTCCCAGTTCCAATTAAAAATATTTTCACTTATTTATTATAAATTGAAATTACAAAAACAAAAAAAAAAAACATAAACAGATAAACAATATAATAAGAGTTATAATTTATGAACTATAATATTTCGTGAAAAAAGAAGATTCATTTCAATCAACCATAAAAAACCTCAAGAGTCCAGTTAAAGGTCGGAGGAGGATACAACAAGCAAAATGGCAAATAAACAACAACAACCAGAACAACCACTAATATTATCAATTGATCCAATAAAGTACATCGATAATTTACCAACATTCGATGGAAAAAGTGAGAATCTCAACATATGTTTAGATTTAGTAGAAAATATAATACCCTAAAAAATTAGTACTGTACTTTTAAATAATTTCGGAGAAAAAAAATCCACTCAAGAATTATATGATAATTTACAAAATGTCGGATTCTCTACAAATAGTGTAGATCTATTTAATGAAATAAAAATTTGTTTACGAAGATTAAATAATAAAATAAAAAACGAACAAAATTCGCCATATTCCGCGCAGAACAATTTTCAAACCGCTTTAAGAGTTTTTATGGATAAAATTCCAAAACCAATGCATTCTATACTTTACAGTAGAAACCCCGGTACTGATGAAAAAGCCCTGGATATTCTCTATGAAAGTGGGTATGCTTATTATTTTCCACATAAAAATAATATTCGTAATAATGGAAATCAAAATTTTCAAAAACATAAAAGTAATAATAATTCATACAATTATAGTAATAATTTTAAAAATAACAACCCTAGAAGTAATAATACATACAATACAATATCCATACAATATCCTAATAATACTAACAATAACCAAAGGCATAACAACAATAATTACAATAACCACATATCTCAAAATACGCCTAATACTAACAACAGGCATGACTTTAACAATAGAAATAATTCATATCAAAACAGGAGCTTTAATCAAAATAACAATAACAATTTTGTAAATCGACAAAATTCCCAAAGTTCACAGTCCACACAACGTAACCGTATGAACGTGGACCCCACAATACAAGCTTATATGAATAATGTATCCACAAGTGAGATAGAATTTACAGCACAAAAATTAGTTCAATTAACATAAAGACACTTACTAATATTATTTAATGCAATACTAAAATAAAAATCGATTGTTTTCTTGAGTTTGGTTTTGACACTAAATTAGAATTTCTAGAGTTACAATTTCATGATAAATTCGACGGGTTATTAGGTTATAATATTCTGATTCCTCTCGCAACTGATATTAATTACGAAAATAAAGTAATTAAATTCAAATCAGGTAATGAAATTCCATTTAACTTCAGTGAAAATAAAGAAAATGAATATCACATAACAGTACCATTAAAAGAATTAGAAATATTTCAAAACGAAGTATTTCTTAATAAAAATCCATTCAAATGTGACCATGTAGATAAAACTTTTAAAAATTAACTTCTAAATGTTTTAAAAAAGTTTGACCAAGTTTTCTATGCGAGACTAGACAGCATTGGGTTTTTTTGGTGTTAAACTAAACTCTGTTGTTTTCACCCCATTTTTGAATTTTAATTAAATCTTTGTTTAATTCACTTATAGTGAAATTTTTCGCTGTTAAATTAATCTGGTGATTAATGTTACAGCGGCTATGAAATTCATAAGAAGCAACAAGGGTACTGTCGTCTGCGAAGCTATGGATTGGATTGGAGGTTATTGATAGTAGGTCATTTATTAATATTAGGAAAAGACTGGGGGATAAAACAGATCCCTGAGGGACACCAGCATTTATTTTGAAATCTTTGGATGAATATCCATCGACAAAAATACGAATCGTGCGATTCGAAAGGAAATCTCCAATCCATTTAACAAAAACCCTACCTAGACCTAAAGCATTGCATTTTGCCAATAAAGCATCATGCCAAACTCGATCGAAAGCTTTAGAAATATCCAAAACTTTTCGCATAGGTAGGTCATGAGATCACCAGTTGAACGACGGGCTCTGAACCCGTATTGTCGATCATGAAGTTATAGTTCAAGTTATAGTTAATAACTTTTTTCATTACTTTGGAGAGGACCGATGTAATAGCAATAGGTCGGTAGTTAGAGGGATCGCTTTTATCGCTTTTTTTAGGAATTGGAAAAACATGTGCAATCTTCCATTGGGTAGGATGAATACCCAAAGTACAGGAAAGATGATAAAGGTTGCGCAGAGGTTTTGAAATGGAGGTATATGTGTTTTTAGGACGGTAGTTGTAATACCGTCCGGACCGGCTGATTTTTTTCTATCAAGATTCTTCAAGATTTTCATCACTGCTCGCGTCCTAAAGTATATTCTACCAAAGGAGCAGCAAACTTCTGGAATATATGGGGTCTTTGAGTTGACTGAGGCAGTGACGAGTTAGAAGCGAACTGTTTGCCAAACAAATTCGCTTTCTCTTTTGAATCTGACACGATGTGGTTGTTTATATCAACAAGCGGAGGAAAAGAAGACCCGCTATTGTCTTCCTTTAAATTTTTTGCAAAAGTCCAAAAGGATTTGCTATTCTTGGGCATGTGTATTAGTCTACGTTTCAACCTTTGGTTGAACAAGAATTTTTGCTTGTTGATAATTCTCTTGCATCTGTTCCGAACCACTATATAGTTGGTCCTGTAAGCCTCCAAACCACTGTCCCGGTACTTTTTGAACGCCTCCTCTTTTTTTAGAATGGCTTCTTTGCAAATACGATTAAACCAAGTTTTGGGTTTCCGCTTAATAGATTTCATGGAGTGAGGTATAAATAATCTCATTCCAAGTAAAATAGTTTCACTAATCACATTTGCAGCAAAGTCAACATTCCTACCACGGAAGCACAGTGACCAATCAAAGGTTTTGTAAAAATTGTTCAGACCTTCCCAGTTAGCATGGTTATAACGCCATACCAATTTTTCGGGAAGGGACCTTTGGTTGGACACCGGGCTTGCTTGGAAGCTTGTATTGACCAAACAGTGATCAGAGCCCCCCAGTGGGCAACCAATTGAAACCACATACTTTTCAGGGTGTGTGGTTAGAAACAGATCCAAGAGGTGACCCTCTTGATCAGCACGATCAGGGATTCTGGTGGGATTTTTAACAAGTTGAGAAAGGTGAAATAGAGTGGAAAATAATTCAACTTGTTTCCCAATCGAGTTTTGACTCGGAGAAGAGCTAGTGGAAAAGTGAAGCCAGTCTTTGTTATGAACATTAAAATCCCCCGCCAGAACAATTTCAGTCTGGATCTGGTTTGAAAGGTTTTACATTTTCATAACAGTTTCCTGTTCACTTGAATTAGGTGATCTGTATAGAAAACAGAAATGTATAACATCCTTTCCAACATGGATTTTGACCCAAACGTAATTGAAAGTTGGGCTAGAAGATTTATATTTGACAATAGTGTTGAAAGCAATGTCTTTTTTTATATAGATGGCGATGCCTCTTTTAGGAACGAAGTGTGAAATGAGTGAGTAGCCGTTAATATCGAAGTTAACATTTTGGCTACTAACTTGCGTTTCACATAGAGCAAGGTTTGCCGGTTTAATTGAATTAAGATGGCCCTCAACGGCATGGAAGTTCGTTTGTAAACCGCGAATATTACAAAAATTAACGTTAAAGTTGATAATTTTGTTAAAAATTAGAAAGAACAAAAATAAAGAAAAAGAAGAACAAAAAAAAAATGCTTATTGTACGATATTCAACCTAAATCGATAACACCTTAAAACTAAAAGAAAAATAGAAAAATAAAACAAAAAAAAAAAAAAATTCTTTTTTCAATTTTAATTTTTTCGATTTTAATTTTAGAAGTCTTATTCAACAGTTTTTAAAGTCTACATTCAACAGTTTTTAACTTGCACGATATAGAATCTATATAGAAACTATATGTGCCCGTACAATGCAATTCTATTAGGTGCAACCAAAAACTTAATGAAAATAAAACAAATACACAATTACATCTAATTAAAAAAAAACAAAATTTGTAATTGTGACAATATAAATAGCAAAATACAAAAATAGAATGAAAGTTTATTGATAATATTGGACATATACCATCAAAATTTATTAATTAAGTTACGGTGCTTTATGATGGTATATTGAGAGCGGTGAGAATTGTTTGGAACATTAACATCTATCAATGGGAAGGAGAGAGATGAATATATTGTTTTGTTTACCACTAAGAGAAGATTAAAAGAAGTATTACTTCAAAAAAAAAAAAAAATTATTATTTTAATTTAGTTAAATGTAAACAAAACAAACCGGCGCGTGATAATAAAATTTATAATAATTTTATTTTTTTTAAAAAAAAAAATTCTATATAAACAAAAAAATTAATTAAATAATTAATAAAAAAAATAGAAAAGTAAAATTTATAGTTATAAAAAATAAAAAAATATTTAGTGATAGGTAAAAATAATTTTAGTTGAGAAATTTGTTATTTTAATAGAATGAATAATAATACTTATCTAAAAAATGCCGCATTAAAAAAATTCAAATAGTCATAAACAATTGTCACATCTGCAATTCTGCAAAATACGAACGTAATTCTCTAAAACTACCACTTAAGATTTCAGAAACTGCCAGTAAACCTTTAAAAATAGTTCACATGGACATTTGATTCAAAAACAAAGGCAACCTATATCTTACTTTATAGATAAATTTTCAAAATATGCGCAAGTTTATCCTATTAAGTCAAGGAACTGGTCTGACCTAAAAAATGGACTTATGAAATATCTTGATTCTCTTGGTAAACCCAAAAAAATAATCACCGATAGAAAAAAAGGTTTTAATTAGGCTATTTAAAATTACTAAATAGAAAGATTCCACAATACACTAAATGAACATCTTGGAATTACAAGAATTGAAATAGAAGAAGGCTTATCAACAGATGAAGATCCTGTTGTCAAAGCTGTTAAAATCTATAATGAAACAATCCATTCCACAACTAACAGAAGACCTAATGACTTTGTTAATGGCACCATTGCATTGGCTCAATATCCTACTATTCAACAAGAATTAATAAAATCTAATAAAAGCATGTAATACATTTCTGTTTTCTATAGAGATCTCCAAACTGAAATGAACAGGAAACTGCTGTGGAAATTGACAATCTTTCAAACCAGATCGATTAATTTTGGAATCTCTTCCATAAACTAAAATTATTCTTGCGGGAATTTCAATGTACACAACCAGAACTGGCTTCATTATTCAAGTAACTCTTATTTGAGTCAAAAACTCAATTGGGAAACAGATTGATTATTCTCCTCTCTTTTCCATCTTTCTCGTTTTGGACGTTTGCAAAAATTTAAAAGAGTACACTAGCTGGTGTTCTTTTCCTCCGCTTATTGATAAAAATAACACAATTGTATCAGATTCAAGAGAGAAGGCGAACTTGTTTGGCAAACAATTTTCTTTTAACTCAACACTGCCACAGTCAACTCAAAGACCACCAAACATACCAGAAGTTGGCTGCTTCTTTGGTAGGATCAAACAAATCAACCGGTCCTGATGGAATGACAACGATGATTTTTAGAAAAACCTATTCTACCATTTAAAAACCTCTAGGCAATTTCTTCTATTTATAAGTTAATAAAAGCGATCTCTCAAACTACCGTCGTATAGCTAGAACTTCGGTCCTTTCTAAACTAATAGAAAAAATTGTAAATAAAAAGCTAATAACAGGATCATAAAAATTTGCTTCATGATCGACAATACGGGTTCAGATCCCGTCGTTCAACTGGTGATCTCGTAACGTACCTTTGTGAGAAGCTTAATATCAATCTTCACCACTCTGGTGAATTTGATGTTGTGGCGCTGGATATTCCTAATGTTTTCGACCCTGTATAGCATGCTGCTTTGTAAGCGAAATGCAGAGCTTTAGGGTTAAGTACAGTTTTTCTTAAATAGATTGGAGATTTCCTTTCGAATCGCACGATTCGAGTACTGGTTGATGGTTTATGATCTGACAATTTTAACTAAACGATGTTGTCCCTCAGGGATCTGTTCTTTCGCCTACCCTCTTCTTAATATTCATCAATGACCTTTTATCTTGAACTTCCACTTCAAACCACAGTTTCGCAGACAACAGAACCCTTGTAGCTTCCTATGAATTTCATAGCTGCTGTAACATTAATCGTCAGGTTTATTGTTTCAGGTTTTCAAAAAATTTCACTGTCAGTGAGCTAAATACTGGTTTAGCAAAAATTCATAAATGGGGTGAAAATAATCGTGTTCAATTCAACACGAAGAAAACCAAATGCTGTTTCATCTCGCGAAAAACAGCAACTTCTGTTCCCAACATGATTTTTCAGGGAGAAGCTTTGCAGCACTTAACAGATTAAAACTTTTTGGGCATCGAGTTATACCAGATATTTATTTGGTGAAATCACAATACACTAAATGAACATCTTGGAATTACAAGAATTGAAATAGAAGAAGGCTTATCAACAGATGAAGATCCTGTTGTCAAAGCTGTTAAAATCTATAATGAAACAATCCATTCCACAACTAACAGAAGACCTAATGACTTTGTTAATGGCACCATTGCATTGGCTCAATATCCTACTATTCAACAAGAATTAATAAAATCTAAAACAAAAAAAAAAAACTTAATATAAAATAGCAAATTATTCAAAAATTAACCAGGTCAGTAAACTTCAACCATGTTATAAAAAGACTGAAATAAAAAATCAAACTGAGAATCATTTTCAAATTAATAATGAAAACTTACCTAGATATATCAGCCAATTAAGGAAGAAATTTATATACGAAAGCTGAACTAATGTATGATGTAAACTGCTTGTTTAAATAATTTTTATTTTATGTAAATAGTTTAAAAACGAATTAACTAATAATAATTGAACAAAAGTCAAAATAAAAATTAATTTAGTCAATCTGACACTTTACCTATTTTAAGATAACATTTTTGATTATTTGGCAAATAATCACAATTACACTTTGACACATACATTTAATATTTCTTTTCTCTTTTTTTTTCTACTAACAAAATAATAACAATACTAATGATTATGAATTTGAACAATCGGTAAAACTCAAATTATTTACTTTACTACTTTAAGAACTATTTTCATCAGTATGCTTCTACTTTGTCTTGTTAACTTAATTACATGTTCTTATATCGAAATTAATGAACTACAAAAAGGGAACGGGTATATTCTCGTACAAGACTCTAAAATAAATATGATCTACAATTATACGAAAATAATGCATATTATCAATTTGGACCTGTATGAAGAAGCTATTAATAAAAAACATAACCTATTACATGATTTAAAACATTTACAAGATGATTCTAATAGCATATTCACACATATAAAAAAAAGAGGTTTAATTAACGTTGTAGGAAACGGTCAACGCTTTCTTACGGGTACCATGGAAATAATGACAGAGAAAAAATTCAAGAACATCGTAAAGTAATCGAAAAAAATAATAATGCACTAATAACAAACGCGAATAAACAAATTTTTATAAATAAAAACTTATCAGATCAAATAAATAATATAACTGACCACATCAAAATGTCCTCACAAAACAAAATATCAAACGATATTACTAAACTACAAAATAATATAGAACGAATTGATTGGGATATTAAATTACTTAGAATAGAATTAGAAATAAGAGATAACATAAAACTACTTACAAAACAAATATTTAATATTAAAGAAATAATATTATCTATTAAATTAGAAATTCTATCAAAAAATATCTTGACAAATGAGGAAATTAATTATTTAAATATTACACTAGTGAATAGAAAAATTACCGTTTATAATGAAAATAAAATTGTATTTATTATCTCAATACCTAATTTTACTACAGTACATTTATAATGAAAATAAAATTGTATTTATTATCTCAATACCTAATTTTACTACAGATGTATGTTACAAAACCAATATTTTAAAAATTCCTAATAAAAATAAGAACTTAGAATTAAATAATGAAATATAAAAAATTATTATATGTAAGCAAAAAATTTTTAAACATTTAGACAAAAAAGTAATAATAAATTCAGAGCTAATGTCATTTAATGATAAATGCATAGCAAACCTACTAAATACGGATGAAATGCTTTGCTCTTATCATAAAAATGACACTAGTGATAGAAATAATTAACATAAACGTATTAATAACAAAAAATTTAAATGAAACATTTTTATTCAATAAATCGAACTTGTTTTAAATCTTACATAAAAGCGTTTATTAGTTTGATCGTAAGACATGGCTAACCAAATTTACTTTATAATACTAAAAACATTTTCTAATTATTTTATCAATTCAAAAATATTAGTAATTCTTACTAATTTATCTATTTAAAAATATTCGTAAGATTCGTAAAATGCAAATTTGAACCAAATAGGTGTAGGGTATTTCTAAGTCGGTTGCAACGACTGACTGTTTCTTTACTTATATTTATTGAAGATTGCTCTTCATTTAACATCTACTAGTTGTAAACAAATCAATTACAATATATCCATCTTATCCCCTCTCCCCCGGATGGTAATATTTTTATTTCTAAATTAGCTCATTAATTAATACCATTAATTCAATATCACCGTAATTCTAATTTTTATTGTTTTAATTTTTGATGATATACGTTAAATTTACCCATTATTTTTTTTGTATTTTATTTTAATCATAAAAGAAAGGGAAGTACTGAAATTTTCAGTATATTTCTTTTCAATTAATTAAAAGTATTTAAATTAAATTTAATTATTTAGATATACGTGCGTATTTTTATCTGCACGTAGATTTTGCTGTGTGAGATTTTTTTGGTTTTAGTTTTGGTTGTTCAATAAGGTGAAGTTCAAAACTGTTGAATGGTGTTATAAACCGATTGCTCATTCATAGCAGAATATTTTATAGGTATTTTTGATGGTATTTTGTAAATATTATTAATATTTTTATTTTATAAACGGTGTTATAATAAACTTGTTCGGATTGTATGAATCATATACACATAATAATATTTAACTTAAATTTTAATATAATTAATAATTCTTTTATTTTAAAAAAGGAGAAAAAGAAATAATATTTTTTTTTTTTTTTGTCTATTTAAATTATGTTTTTGAAACTTAAACGTTTTTTTCTATCTATTTTAAACAATTATTATTAAAAAATTACCAATTTTCGTGTTAATTTTTGTAATTTTCGATGCCTACAAGCTAATTTTCATGCCGTAGAATGTCATCTTAACTCTACAATACCAGCAATTCTAAGCCTTGGTGAAACACAGGTCAGTGAACTAAATGATAATTAATATTACTGGCTACTCCCTTGTTTCACATTTCATACCCGTAAATCGCAATTTACATTAAAAATGACATTGCTTTCAACACCCTAGATAAAAACAAACTTCTAGCCATATGTTCCACTATATTTGGGTTAAAATTCTCGTTGAAAAGCATGTAATACATTTCTGTTTTCTATAGAGATCTCCAAACTGAAATGAACAGGAAACTGCTGTGGAAATTGACAATCTTTCAAACCAGATCGATTAATTTTGGAATCTCTTCCATAAACTAAAATTATTCTTGCGGGAATTTCAATGTACACAACCAGAACTGGCTTCATTATTCAAGTAACTCTTATTTGAGTCAAAAACTCAATTGGGAAACAGATTGATTATTCTCCTCTCTTTTCCATCTTTCTCGTTTTGGACGTTTGCAAAAATTTAAAAGAGTACACTAGCTGGTGTTCTTTTCCTCCGCTTATTGATAAAAATAACACAATTGTATCAGATTCAAGAGAGAAGGCGAACTTGTTTGGCAAACAATTTTCTTTTAACTCAACACTGCCACAGTCAACTCAAAGACCACCAAACATACCAGAAGTTGGCTGCTTCTTTGGTAGGATCAAACAAATCAACCGGTCCTGATGGAATGACAACGATGATTTTTAGAAAAACCTATTCTACCATTTAAAAACCTCTAGGCAATTTCTTCTATTTATAAGTTAATAAAAGCGATCTCTCAAACTACCGTCGTATAGCTAGAACTTCGGTCCTTTCTAAACTAATAGAAAAAATTGTAAATAAAAAGCTAATAACAGGATCATAAAAATTTGCTTCATGATCGACAATACGGGTTCAGAGCCCGTCGTTCAACTGGTGATCTCGTAACGTACCTTTGTGAGAAGCTTAATATCAATCTTCACCACTCTGGTGAATTTGATGTTGTGGCGCTGGATATTCCTAATGTTTTCGACCCTGTATAGCATGCTGCTTTGTAAGCGAAATGCAGAGCTTTAGGGTTAAGTACAGTTTTTCTTAAATAGATTGGAGATTTCCTTTCGAATCGCACGATTCGAGTACTGGTTGATGGTTTATGATCTGACAATTTTAACTAAACGATGTTGTCCCTCAGGGATCTGTTCTTTCGCCTACCCTCTTCTTAATATTCATCAATGACCTTTTATCTTGAACTTCCACTTCAATCCACAGTTTCGCAGACAACAGCACCCTTGTAGCTTCCTATGAATTTCATAGCTGCTGTAACATTAATCGTCAGGTTTATTGTTTCAGGTTTTCAAAAAATTTCACTGTCAGTGAGCTAAATACTGGTTTAGCAAAAATTCATAAATGGGGTGAAAATAATCGTGTTCAATTCAACACGAAGAAAACCAAATGCTGTTTCATCTCGCGAAAAACAGCAACTTCTGTTCCCAACATGATTTTTCAGGGAGAAGCTTTGCAGCACTTAACAGATTAAAACTTTTTGGGCATCGAGTTATACCAGATATTTATTTGGTGAAATCACATTATTGGTATAGCTAAATATGCAGCTAGATGGGGTTTTTTGTATCGCTTTGAAACTTACTATTCTACACTTGATCTCCTCAATATCTATAAAACATATATTAGACCAAAAATGGAGTATAATGCACATATTTGGGCTGGTGCAACCCAATCGACGCTGGGATATCTCGATAGAATGCAAAACAGAGTTGAATGTACGTAGTGTAACCTCAACGCTCACCACCCTGTTTTATAGATACGTAGTGAGAACGAACACCTACTCTAAAAAAATAAAACATTTATGCCTCGACTCAAAGTTTTCCAACGTGAAACAAGGAGTGCAACAGATGCTCATCCCTACTGTGTCGAATTGTTAAGATGGAGAAAAACGGCTTATGGATATTCGTTTGTTATGCGCATGTCAAGATTATGGAACCACATTCTGTCCAATGTGTTTCCTAAAGTTAGCAATTCGTTTGTGTAAATCAAATTTAAGAAAAATATTAACATCTTTCTCCTCAATAGCCCTCCAAATTTCTCCATCCCCCATAAGCCTAAATTCCCAAATAGCTTTCCTACAATCCTAAAATCCTTTCATATTCCAATCCCTGGAACCAAACTGTACATTTGTATCACAGGTGCCTTCCCAAAGTTTGGTTCAAAAAGGTTGCCTTTTTGGTGATGTAAAGCGTAGTGTCAGGCTAACGAAATACCGCACAGTTTCTATGGGTGGCTTTCGAGCGTTCCATTCCCTCGCAAAAGAAAAAAAAATAAGATAGATTAAGATAGAACGTTCCAGTTGTGTACAAGGGCCTACTAGTTTTGAAAGTATGGCGAAGACATTATAAGCGCAAAATCAAACCATGGTTTCAGGTTCTGGAACTTTTGAGAAGTTCATGGGCCAACGAACATATATCTAAAAAACGCCTTAACCCAAAAACTAATGACACTATTTTGATGAAATTTAAATTCTATGTTATTAGTAATGAAAGTAGCCCGGGGATTGGTAATAAGCTTAATTTCGAAATTAATAAAGATAAAAACTTCCAATTTAATGCACTATTTCCTATTTCCGTCTTGTTTGATAATTTGGAATCCTCTTTGTCCTTCTAGTTTTGCTATTCTAATGTCTGCGTTTGTAAAATTAATTGGTTGAGGAGTTTAAAACTTCTTTTAACCCGAGATGGGTGGATATTTTTATTTTTAATATCTTTTAGTTTATTATCTAGAAGTTTCGGTTTTATTTTAATATATTTTTTTAATGTTTATAACGGACTACTTCTACCCGTGTGAGAATGATGTGAAGTGAAATGTACTTCAATACTGAAACAATCGTTTAAATTAATGCTATTGAATTCGTTTTTAAACAGATTTTTTTTAGGTTTCTCAAATATAGAAAATGTATTTTTTAAAGAATGAATGATAGTGATAGCGTTTCTATCATTCAGTCTTCGAATCATTATATGTGTTGTAAACTTATCGATGAAAGATAAACCTCATGATAACAGAAGAATAAATCTTCGTCTAGGATTTCGTTGGGCTCAGAAAGTGTTTCTGTAATTTCAAATTTATATTGCCAATCATATTTGGCTAAGTTGCATGGGTCGCAATTGTTAATATATTTGGGAATTAATTCCTTAAATTTGGTAAATTTTAGTTCATTATAATTTTAAAAGATACTTCTATGATTGGTTCGTTTATAGGTATCTTCAATTATTTTTATTGCTTCTTCTTCAGTATTTAAGTCAATTGCCCTTTTAGAACTTTTGTCATTTGAAAACAGTTCTATTAGTTTTTTTGCATTTCAGTTCCGAAAAGATTCCCGTTGTCCCTCTTTTTAGCACATTTTCCAAAAATTTTGTAAAATTGTGCCTATATAGCTTCACTATGTCCGTCCGTCCACATATTTACAAAACTTTCACACCGTTTGAAATACAGTAAAGAAATTTTAACCACGGATAGATATTACAAAAAAAATTATTTCGTAGAAAAGCCCTATATTTAAATTGTTATAAGAAGAATTCTGTTAGATATATTTTCAATCTGAAAACGGCAAACGATAGCTGGGTTTATAAACTTTAATTTTTGAAAGGCAAATGTTTAGGGTTGCCATACGGTACTAAAATTTACAATTATGCAAAAATAAGTTTTGGCAAAATTTGGCCACACATATCTTCTAAGCGGTTCAAGCTAGGGTCTTAAAATTTTGGGAGAAGTTAGACCTTAAGAAATAAGTAGGAGTCAGTTAACAACTTTTTTGTCACGTTACCTGTTTAGGAGCTATAAGGGCTCGAAAATTTATATTTTGCTATTTTTAAACACCTGTAACTTAAATACCTGTTCACCTTTTTTTTAACAAATATACTAAATTTACAGCTGCAGCATTATATTTCAACATAATTTAAAGGTTTTTCTTAAATTTCAAAAGGTTTCTTTGTATTTTAGATTTAACCATTTTTGCTTAGATAATAAAATTCTACGTAAAATTTCAAATTTTGGTGGAGTTCACAATTGATTTCCTAGAACCGAAAAATGAAAGAGTGAGGACAGAAGGGGGGTGGCCAGATCCATCATAAGTTTACTAAGCAAAAATTTGGGAACCTTCCCTATTAAAGGGCTACTAGGTCTTAAAACTTAAAACTTTTATGTTTTTATAAATTTATTTTTTATTTTAAGTTTTTCCATAATTAAACGTTAACATTGAAGCTCCAACATTATATTTGGCACTTTTTAAGAGTTTTCTTGAGTGCATTGGGGTAATATTCTCAGTATTTCACTATTAATCACATAGTTAATAAATTAATGAAATAACTAAATTATAATATTATCATTTATTTTTATACATATTTTTTTTCCTCACTTGTTATATATATATGTTTTTTTTTATTATTTTTTTATTTATTTCAGTTAGATTATAATGTGCAATTAGATCTTATTTACTTTACTAAGCAATACACTATATTTTATATAATATATTCTCAGTTTAATAGTAGAAACATTCTGTTGTCCAAAGAATAAGTGTCAAATGTCTATTACTTATAAATTAAAATTTAGTAACTTCATTAAATTGATGGGGATCAATTCGTTAAAATTTAAATAATGTACTTATGTTGAAAAAAATAAATTGAAAACCTTACAAAAAAAACCAGAAAAAAATTAGCAAAAGTTAAAAATAAAGATTTAACATAGAAAAACAATAATATAAAAAGAAAAAAAAAAAATTATATTACAGGGAGTAAAAGTGATTCAATATCGCACTGATTGTATGAGAAAAGCCAAATTTTGATTTGTTTCAAAAAGGCAGTTTTTGACTTTTCAGCTCTGCAGTTTTCTGGTAATTTATTAAAAAGACGAGGTGCAGTAATATTATAGAAACGACTAAAATGTGTTTTATTGATTTTCGGAACAATTACAATATTTCTGGTATTAATAATAAGTTTGTGTACGACTTAATCAAATTTAAAAAGAATTTTAACATCTCTCTCCTCAAAAGCCCTCCAAATTTTCCCTATCCACAATAATCCTAAATTCCCAAATAGCTTTCCTACAATCCTAATATCCTTTCATATTCAAATCTCTGAAACCAAACTGTACATTTGTATCACAGGTTCCTTCCTAAAGTTCGGTTCAAAAAGGGTGTCGTTTTGGTGATGTAAAGCGTAGTGTTAGGCTAACGAAATACCGCACATTTTCAATGGGTGGCATTCGAGCGTTCCATTCCCTTGCAAAATAAAAACAAAAAACTTCAAGCAAATGTAGAAGCTTCAAATTTGGCACAGAAGCTTCAAATTTGGTCGTTCTTTACTATTTTGTACGTGTTCATCTATGATCAATTGGAGTGGTGGCTCAGATAGCTCTCTTAGACCTCCCAAAGCTTAAAAGCTTATCATCGAAATTAATAAAAATAGTATCTTAAAATTAAGATAGAACGTTCCAGTTGTGTACAAGGGCCTACTAGTTTTGAAAGTATGGCGAAGACATTATAAGCGCAAAATCGAACCATGGTTTCAGGTTCTGGAACTTTTGAAAAGTTCAAGGGCCAACGAACATATATCTAAAAAACGCCTTAACTCAAAAACTAATGACACTATTTTGATGAAATTTAAACTCTAGGTTATTAGTAATGAAAGTACCGCGGGATTGGTAATAAGCTTAATTTCGAAGTTGATAAAGATAAAAACTTCCAATTTAATGCACTATTTCCTATTTCCGTCTTGTTTGATAATTTGGAATCCACTTTGTCCTTCTAGTTTTGCTATTCTCATGTCTGCATTTGTAAAATTAATTGATAGAGCAGTTCGTAGTATTAGGCTTGTTAGTAATATTTTGTATAGAAGTGATTTTATAATTAATTTCGGAGCTTTTGCTATCTGAAAAATATTGAAAACTTCTTTTAATTTAAGAGATGGGTGGATATTTTTCTTTCTAATATCTTTTAGTTTATTATCTAGAAGTTTCGGTTTTATTTTAATATATTTTTGTTTATGTTTATAACGGACTGCTTCTAACCGTGTGAGAACGAGGTGAAGTGAAATGTACTTCAACACCTTCTTGTCTGAAACAATCGTTTAGATTAATGCTATTGAATTCGTTTTTAAACACAATTTTTTTAGGTTTCCTAAATATACAAAATGTATTTTTTAAAGAATGAATGATAGTGATAGCGTTTCTATCATTCAGTCTACGAATCATTATATGTGTTGTAAACTTATCGATGAGAGATAAACCTCATGACAACAGAAGAATAAATCTTCGTGTAGGATTTCGTTGGGCTCAGACAGTGTTTCTGTAATTTCAAATTATCATATACGTCTTCCAATGTTTCAGCTGTTAAAATTTGCTTTAAAATATTGAAATTGATATTATATATTTCAACTGTACTATAACTATTTATCTTTTTGTAAGTATTAAAACTAAATTGAATTGTAGTAAGAGAATGATCGGGTATATTAAGATCAAATACTGCAATGTTATACGTTGCATTATTCCTTCTACTATGTCTTAAAAAGATGTGATCAATACAAGTACTTGTATTAGCTGTTTCACGAGTAGGCTGAGAAAGCAAAGGTTTAAATCCAAAAGAAAATAAAATAGAGAGAAAATTATCCGTGTCAATGGATTCAGAAAGAATATTAATATTAAAGTATATAACACCTATAATTACCATATTTTCGCACGTATGATTTTCCAAAAATTCAGTAAATTCATTCAAAAAAGTACTTACGTTCAATCTATGTAATCTATACACGTCCACAAAGATATAACTATTACCAGAAATATCACAATTTACACAAATTAAATCAGCACTACTAAAATTAAAATGTAATATTATACACTTACTATCTGCTCTATAAAACACTGCAACACCACCGGATGAATATGAATCATTACAAATTGCAGCAAATATATAACAAGCAATATGAAATTTCAAAATCAAATATCCAAATTTCTGAAAGGAAGATCAGATCTGGCAAATGATCCAGAGATGCAAGATTTGCAAGAAACAAATCAAAATTTTTTCTAATACTAAAAATATTTTGATGCATCAGCGAAAACTCTGAATATAATTCTGTAGTAGAGTGACCTATACACACCAATTTAATTTATTAGACATTAATGAAAATTTTACACTATTATAATTTAAGTTTTGAAGATTATAATTTAAACTACAATTTATCATAAAACTAAAAATAACAATATAAAATAAAATTAAACTTTTGACAGATCTCCAATTTTCTTAATAATACTACCACTTTCTCCTTTTTTCTTTCTAATTCAAATTGTTAAATCTTTTAGCCATACAAACTTACATTTTTTTCTTCTTTCATTTGTATTGCTTTATACCACAATTCTCTGTTATATCTAGTCAGCGAGTCGTTAACATATATCTGCTTGCTGTTGTATAATGTTCACCAAAAATATTACACGTAAGCTTAATTTTGCCTTTCTGTATTTTGTTTATTATTTTTTGCTTGACAAATGCTGAAGTAAACTTTACATGCACTATATTGACATTCATATTCACATTATTTTTTCTTCTTCTTACATAACATGTCTGCATTACTTCTGATTTAATATTCACACTAATACCATCAGAAAAAAAATTGATAATTCTTTTTTTACTATTAGTGTTATCAATATCAACAGGTACACCAACAACCTCTATTGAATTCGTGAATTCTCTCTGCTCTTAGAGTTTAAGCCGTTCTTCCAAATTGATAACTTTGTTCGTGAGAGTTTCGTTTTTTTCTCTTCCATTTTTATTGCTGATATTGCTGCAGAGTTTATATGCTGTAATTTTTTTATTTCATTATACAGCATATCCAATGTAATACTAATTGAAGAGTCATTAGCTTGCTTAGGTATTGTTTGTCGTTTCTCAATTTGCATATTTGTAGAAGTTGGTGAAGCAATTGTTTTTGTATATGATTTTTTCTCTTTTATACAACTAATGCATTTGAACTGTTCCTTACTTTCTTCTAAGTGTTCAAGTTCTTCTTTTGTAAAATTAGCGCACTTCTCATGTACGTAGTAATTACATGAAATGCACAAAATTTTTATTTCGACTCTATCAATTTTTTTTACACATGATTTGCATTTCATTTTAGCTTATATATTTTTTTATTTTTATTTATTTGTTAATTTTTTGTTGCCCTTATTATTCTTTACCGTTAACTATTTTTTCTCTTTTTATTTTTTTTTTTCGTATTAGAAATTTTTTTTCTTTTTTTTAATTAATTTTTTTACTTTAGTTATCTAATTTAAAAAATACGTGTATCCCCATCAACACGATAATCTTCTTAAAATATTATTTAAGTATTCTTCATTATTTAGTTCGTTGCCTGATATGTAAATTTGTCTAAAAGAATTATAATTTGTTATTATTTCTTGTTTTTTTTTCTTTTACTAAATGAAGTTGACTGAAGTAATTATTAAATATGTTTCCTGAAATGGGAAAGTGGTAGTCCAAATTTTCGACACCACTATGAATTTTTGCCATTTCAGAAATATTTTTTCTACGATATTTATTTCGTGTTTTTCTATGAGCAAATATTTTCATTCGTTCAATAATTTCTGGTTGGGAATTAATTGTTATAATTTTGTGTTTAACACCGCTAACACAAGTTAAGTTATCTCCTTCTTTAAAAGAAAGATCATGATTTTTTTGTAGAATTTTTCTTAGTAAACTTTGCTCTTCTTTGTTTAGAAGATTGTTTTTTAGTTTTTCAAATAAGTCATGGTTATTTAGTTGCAACGATTCTGATTGGTTTATATTAGTAATGGAATAGGCGTAATTAAACTTAATAAATTTGCTTTTGACATCAATTCCACTTCGTATTCTTTAGTTTTTAAATCTGCTCTGAGCAAAGATGTTTTCGTCTATAAGGGAGGTAGCTGCTCCAGTATCTATGAAACAATCTATATTTTTTCCCTTCTATGTGAAAAATGATTATAGGTAATATATTATTCGAGGCGTTGAATGAAAATTTTCGAAGGGTTCTGTCGTCTCCATTGGTTTGACGTATCCATTTCTAAAACTACCTGAATTACCATTTGCTCTGTAATTGCCACTATAACGAGTTTGATTAGAATTAAAAGTTTGACGGCTGTTATAAGGAATATTATTATTAGAAAAATTATGTTTGTTATTTGTATAATTTCGGTAATTAGTCTTTTCGTAAGTTAAATTCGGGTTGTTATTCCTATTATTGCGGACATACTATATGAACGATTTTTATTTGAGTTCTTGTCATATGAAGCAATTCCAGTTCTAATAATTACATTATTTACCCCTGTATCAACGAGGGCTTGATAAGCTTTTTCGAGCTTTGTTAAATTTTTGGTTCTTATAAACATTGGGTCTACCTGCTATATTTTATTTAGAAATGACTTTTTAGTGAGACAAAGCACCATTCAAAAAAGGTAAGAAGTTCCTTTGGTTCTTAATACTGAAACAAAAGTCTCATGAGACTTCTGATCCGTTGAAGTGAGTTCTGACACGTCATCGTCAAAGGCTATACATAGAACTCGTTGTGAACATTTTAAAATTACTAATAATAAAAAAAATATTTTACTCAAAAAAGAAAACAAGTATTTTTATTCAGATTTATAAAATAAACTTATAATTTATGTTTAAAATATTTTTGGCTTTATTTCTTTATAATTTTGGCTTTATTTCTTTTTCAAAAATTTTTAAAAATGAAATAAAGCTGAAAATTAAGAAATTATAATTTTGGTTTTATTTCATATGTTTTTCAAAACAATGCAATTTGGCTTTATTTCATTTAACCTTATTGCATGTGCCCTTGTTCTCCTTAAGTTTCAAATATGACTCCGTTACTCCGAAACTTTTTATTTGTTGGGTTTTACTTGGTTCCAATCTCCTTATGGAAACGGCAGCTTCCCCTTGTATTAAACAGAATTCTGCTGACATAGGCTTGACTGACGTCATTGTCGCTTACGAGTGATATTAACATCTTTACCTCTTTGATAAATGAGGATAGAGAGTAAGAGTCGTTCCCCGTAAATGGAGGGACAGAACGAGCTTATTTAATGATGTCATTGAAACTAAGTGCCATTTTTTCACTATTTTTCACTATGTTATTGTTTATTAATTAAGGGTTATAAAAATTAAATTTTTTTTTGAATACCGAGAATAACTTTAGAGAAAGTTATATGCAACGTTAAGATGTCTTTTAATTGTTTATTTATAAAACAAATTCCACAATCTTTTATTATCTATTACAGTTTCGGTGTCCTACCGCAGACTTGGAACTAATTATTTACATTTTGTAATTAATAACACCCCAAATTATATTTAAAAGTAATTGTAATTGTATTTTTAACAATTACAATTACATATAATTGTAATTTGAAAATTTCTAATTACAATTACATTTAATTTGTAATTGAAGTGAGTTCCATATAATTTGTAATTATAATTTCCCAATTACTATTAACTGTAATTTGTAATGGAAGAAATACAATTACAATTACATGTAATGGACAAAAATTAATTGAATGAAAGTAATTTTAGAAAAGTTAAATGTGATTAGTTTATATTAATATTCAATTACTTAACATGGTAACAATGCAGAAAACGATTTTGTCTTAATCAATTGTAAATTAATATATGTTTTTCAATTTTTTTTTTTTTTACAATATAAAATTAAATATTAACAATAATTTTAATTAGCTTTCAATAAAACTAACTTTTCAAAATTTAGGTCATTTATACTATTCCAGCATTGATTACTATTCCAGCAAAAGAGAATAGTCTTTCGATTGGTGCAGAAGATGGTACAGGAGTATTTGATCACTCAAATACTTTTAGCATAGTTGGATACTTACTCAATCATCCGAATGACGTATCTCCATAATTCATTTTTAGGACACTTTCAAAAAATTTTGTATAAATGTGTTTATATAGATTCACTCTGTCCATCCGTCCGTTCGTATGTCTACAAAACTTTTACATCATTTGAAATAGAGTTAAGAAATTTTAACCACGGATAGGTATTGCAAAAAAAATAATTTCATAGAAGAACTTTTTTCTGTAGCCACACCCGTTACGAAGCTACAGCCTCCCAAAGTTAGAAAAAGCCCTATATTTAAATTGTTATAACAAAAGTTCTGTTAGGTGTATTTTCAATCTGAAAATAGCTGGTTTTATAAACTTTATAAATTTTAACGACAAAAGTTATAGGGTTGCCATATGGTACTAAAATTTACCATTATGCAAAACTCAATTTTTGCAAAATTTTTGGCCCCACACATCTTCTAAACGATTCAAGCCAGGGTCTTAAAATTTTGGGTGAAGTTAGATCGTCAGAAATTAGTAGGAGATGGTTAACAAAATTGTTTATTTTACATTCCTTTTGATTAAAAACTTATATTTATTTTATTATATAAAAAAAAACAATAAAAATTATATTTATCCTAAAATATCTTCACCGAAATCAAATGTATCGATTTTATTTTTACTTGCAGAACTGGCATCATTATTTTCAATTGAATATAATTAATATCGGGTGCAATATTCAATGATATGTGTCTTCCATATCTTTTCTAGTAACAGAAAGTATGGAGCCATAACTTTAAGCCAATTCAATTTTGTATGCGACATTGCAGCAACAATTGCTTCGTGGGATTCTTCCGATAGGTAAAAAAAAAGCATTTGATCTTTCTACCAGACTTTGCTGCATGTTAGCGAAAACATTACCTAAATATCTAAGTTCATCGTTGTTGGCAATTTTATCTGTTTTAACCTTTAATGTAATGAGGGTATTAACATCCCATCATAAAAACCTTTTTCTCCTTGTAAAAAATCCAGAATTTCTGCAAAAGGAGTCATATGCAAGATCTATTGCAAGATTTATTGTAGTAAATTTTAGGGTTTTCAACTCCGTACAAAGTTCATTTAAAAAATTTTCTTTTTTTAAAATTTATTGGACACAATCGTATAGAAAATTCCATCGTGTCATAGCAGGACTTTTTAATGAACATCGTAATATCTTTTTTATAAATTCGGACGATTTTGCTTTAGGTTATTAGGATTGAAAGTACGGCAGGAATTGCAAATGGGCGAAATTGGCCCATGGGTTCGGATTCTGAACTTTTTAATCGGTCCAAGGGCTAACGAACATATATAAAAAATCATGATAACTCAACAACTAATGACGCTATCTTCATCACCTTTGTGCTGTAAACGATAATAACTTGAAACAAATGTAGAAGCTTCAAATTTGGCACAAGGGTGTTCTTTACTATTTTCTGAATGTCTTTCTAATTTATAATCAGTTAGAGTGGTGGTTCAGATACCTCGCAAGGATTTAAAGCTTATCATCGAAATTAATAAAATGAAATTTAAACTTTAGATTACTAGTAATGAAAGTACCCTGATGATTGCTTTTGTTCGCGATAGGACAATGGCTTCAGATTTTAGAAGCTTTTGATCGACTGGAAGCCAAACGAGCATAATTTCGAAACCAAAGAAGATAGAACCTTAAAATTTGGGGCACAAGTGTTTTTATACCCTACACCTATGAAATAGGAAAAGGGCATATTAATTTTGTTATTGTGTTTGTAACCACCAAAAGGAAGCGACCTAGATATGGAAAAGTATATATATATTTTTCATCAGCGGGATCTCTTGAGTCGATATGGTCACGCCCGTCCGTCCGTAGGCACGATACCTCAAAAAATAATGGAGCTATCTTAATGAAATATTAACTGTAGGTTACTAGGACTGAAAGTACGGCGAGGATTACAAATGGGCGAAATTTATCGCTTATCTTCGAAGTTCATGAAGATAGAAACTTTAAATTTGATACACGAGGGTTCTTTTCTATTTCCGTTTTTATTTAACACTTTTATATTTTTAAAAGGCTAAGAATTTTACCATAAAACATATTTTGTATAATATTTTATAAATTAAAAACAAAATATTTTTTTAATAAACGATTAAATTTTAATTTTTATTATATCATATATTTTATTTAATTATTACCATAGGTGATATATAATTAAGACATTGTGTACAATACTTAAGCTATATTCAAAGGTACTTGCTGCATTTATGTAAAATTCATTTTTATATTTAAATGAAGCTTTTCTAATAAGTTAATGTACTTATTTTGAAAAATTTTAATTATTAAATTTTGTGATAAACAGGTAATCAAAGCATTAATGGTTTTAATTAACATAAAAATCTTCAAATTATATAATCTTTTATATATATATATATATTATCAAAAATTAATATTTTTTTCAAAAAACTTTGAGTTAAATTAAAATTATTGACACAGATAACATCATAATGCTAATTTTGATTGTAATACTTATTTATAACAGAAGTGCTCAAAATTTCTTACCTTAAATATAAAAGAAGACCAATTCTAATCGCAATATTTCAATTTGAAATTAATCTTTTCCATATGTGTAATCTGAATCACATCATATTTCAAGGAAAACGAAATAGGATTTCTAAAAATCTATAAATTAAATCTAACCAGAATTTTTGAACTTAATAGAATTAAAATATTGAAAATTGGATTATATTAAAACATTAAAAAATAAGTAAATTAAGAGAATAAATTTAAAAATTATTTAAAACTGAAATAATTAATCAAGGGTACTAAATCATTTAACATTAAACTACAGCAAAAAATCTTGAAAAGAACTAATTGCTGTATCTGTGTAAAATTTTATTGAATTAGATAAAAAGTTTTAAAACTTTAATTTTGTAATTGCATTTTATGAATACATTTTTTTCAAGTTTTTTTGTTTTTTAATATTTTTATATAGATAATTTGGCAAAAAATTTTAATATTTTTGAATTGATAAAAACTTTTAAAATTTTAAAATGACTTATGACTTCTCATTAAATTTGAACCAAAGGTGTAGGGTATTTCTAAGTTGGTCGACTGACTGTTTTTTTGCTTGTTTTTATAAAAGTGTAGATATTTTACTATGTAATTAAATTGATTTTAATTTTATCTTAATTTAATTTTTTTTTATAAATAAGATAAAATTTTCTTGAAATATATTTATTACATTCATCGATATTTTGTATTTATTTAATATTTCCAACAATGGCACCAATATTTAAATCTGACAAAAAAATTGGTAAATCGTGTTATTTATGAACTAGATAGTTATTAACCAAGTAAGGAAACAGTAAGTCGGAGCAACCGACTTAGAAATACCTTTCACCTAATCTGTTCAAATTAAATGAGAAGTCCATAAATTATTTTAAAACCATAAAAGCTTTCATTAGTTTCATTGTAAGACATAGCTAATGAAATGAATTTTATTTTCTAATTAATTTATCTACTTAAAAATATTAAAAATTTTTCATAAGTTATCCATATAAAAATATTAAAAACCAAAAGAACATGAAATAAATGTATCTATAAAATGCAATTACAAAATAACAGATTAAAAACTTTTTATACAATTCTATAAAATTTTATTCATATGCAGCAATTACCTAATTCAGGATTATTACTTTTTGCTGTACTGCATTTACTGTTGAATGGTACTAAACCATTTGATTAATTTCTTTTTTAAATAATTCTTAAATTTATTCTCTTAATTCACTTATTTTTTAATATTATACGCTATAATATTAATATATATATTATATATAATATTATATTTTTAATATTATAACCAATTTAATTTATTAGACATTAATGAAAATTTTACACTATTATCATTTAAGTTTTGAAGATTATTATTTAAACTACAATTTATCATAAAACTAAAAATAACAATATAAAATAAAATTAAACTTTTGACAGATCTCCAATTTTCTTAATAATAATAGCACTTTCTCCTTTTTTCTTTCTAATTCAAATTGTTAAATCTTTTAGCCATACAAACTTACATTTTTTTCTTCTTTCATTTGTATTGCTTTATACCACAGTTCTCTGTTATATCTAGTCAGCGAGTCGTTAACATATATCTGCTTGCTGTTGTATAATGTTCACCAAAAATATTACACGTAAGCTTAATTTTGCCTTTCTGTATTTTGTTTATTATTTTTTGCTTGACAAATGCTGAAGTAAACTTTACATGCACTATATTGACATTCATATTCACATTATTTTTTCTTTTTCTTACATAACATGTCTGCATTACTTCTGATTTAATATTCACACTAATACCATCAGAAAAATTTTTTTACTATTAGTGTTATCAATATCAGCAGGTACACCAACAACCTCTATTGAATTCGTGAATTCTCTCTGCTCTTAGAGTTTAAGCCGTTCTTCCAAATTGATAACTTTGTTCGTGAGAGTTTCGTTTTTTTCTCTTCCATTTTTATTGCTGATATTGCTGCAGAGTTTATATGCTGTAAAATTTTTTTATTTCATTATACAGCATATCCAATGTAATACTAATTGAAGAGTCATTAGCTTGCTTAGGTATTGTTTGTCGTTTCTCAATTTGCATATTTGTAGAAGTTGGTGAAGCAATTGTTTTTGTATATGAATTTTTCTCTTTTATACAACTAATGCATTTGAACTGTTCCTTACTTTCTTCTAAGTGTTCAAGTTCTTCTTTTGTAAAATTGGCGCACTTCTCATGTACGTAGTAATTACATGAAATGCACAAAATTTTTATTTCGACTCTATCAATTTTTTTTACACATGATTTGCATTTCATTTTAGCTTATATATTTTTTTATTTTTATTTATTTGTTAATTTTTTGTTGCCCTTATTATTCTTTACCGTTAACTATTTTTTCTCTTTTTATTTTTTTTTTTCGTATTAGAAATTTTTTTTCTTTTTTTTAATTAATTTTTTTACTTTAGTTATCTAATTTAAAAAATACGTGTATCCCCATCAACACGATAATCTTCTTAAAATATTATTTAAGTATTCTTCATTATTTAGTTCGTTGCCTGATATGTAAATTTGTCTAAAAGAATTATAATTTGTTATTATTTCTTGTTTTTTTTTCTTTTACTAAATGAAGTTGACTGAAGTAATTATTAAATATGTTTCCTGAAATGGGAAAGTGGTAGTCCAAATTTTCGACACCACTATGAATTTTTGCCATTTCAGAAATATTTTTTCTACGATATTTATTTCGTGTTTTTCTATGAGCAAATATTTTCATTCGTTCAATAACTTCTGGTTGGGAATTAATTGTTATAATTTTGTGTTTAACACCGCTAACACAAGTTAAGTTATCTCCTTCTTTAAAAGAAAGATCATGATTTTTTTGTAGAGTTTTTCTTAGTAAACTTTGCTCTTCTTTGTTTAGAAGATTGTTTTTTAGTTTTTCAAATAAGTCATGGTTATTTAGTTGCAACGATTCTGATTGGTTTATATTAGTAATGGAATAGGCGTAATTAAACTTAATAAATTTGCTTTTGACATCAATTCCACTTCGTATTCTTTAGTTTTTAAATCTGCTCTGAGCAAAGATGTTTTCGTCTATAAGGGAGGTAGCTGCTCCAGTATCTATGAAACAATCTATATTTTTTCCCTTCTATGTGAAAAATGATTATAGGTAATATATTATTCGAGGCGTTGAATGAAAATTTTCGAAGGGTTCTGTCGTCTCCATTGGTTTGACGTATCCATTTCTAAAACTACCTGAATTACCATTTGCTCTGTAATTGCCACTATAACGAGTTTGATTAGAATTAAAAGTTTGACGGCTGTTATAAGGAATATTATTATTAGAAAAATTATGTTTGTTATTTGTATAATTTCGGTAATTAGTCTTTTCGTAAGTTAAATTCGGGTTGTTATTCCTATTATTGCGGACATACTATATGAACGATTTTTATTTGAGTTCTTGTCATATGAAGCAATTCCAGTTCTAATAATTACATTATTTACCCCTGTATCAACGAGGGCTTGATAAGCTTTTTCGAGCTTTGTTAAATTTTTGGTTCTTATAAACATTGGGTCTACCTGCTATATTTTATTTAGAAATGACTTTTTAGTGAGACAAAGCACCATTCAAAAAAGGTAAGAAGTTCCTTTGGTTCTTAATACTGAAACAAAAGTCTCATGAGACTTCTGATCCGTTGAAGTGAGTTCTGACACGTCATCGTCAAAGGCTATACATAGAACTCGTTGTGAACATTTTAAAATTACTAATAATAAAAAAAATATTTTACTCAAAAAAGAAAACAAGTATTTTTATTCAGATTTATAAAATAAACTTATAATTTATGTTTAAAATATTTTTGGCTTTATTTCTTTATAATTTTGGCTTTATTTCTTTTTCAAAAATTTTTAAAAATGAAATAAAGCTGAAAATTAAGAAATTATAATTTTGGTTTTATTTCATATGTTTTTCAAAACAATGCAATTTGGCTTTATTTCATTTAACCTTATTGCATGTGCCCTTGTTCTCCTTAAGTTTCAAATATGACTCCGTTACTCCGAAACTTTTTATTTGTTGGGTTTTACTTGGTTCCAATCTCCTTATGGAAACGGCAGCTTCCCCTTGTATTAAACAGAATTCTGCTGACATAGGCTTGACTGACGTCATTGTCGCTTACGAGTGATATTAACATCTTTACCTCTTTGATAAATGAGGATAGAGAGTAAGAGTCGTTCCCCGTAAATGGAGGGACAGAACGAGCTTATTTAATGATGTCATTGAAACTAAGTGCCATTTTTTCACTATTTTTCACTATGTTATTGTTTATTAATTAAGGGTTATAAAAATTAAATTTTTTTTTGAATACCGAGAATAACTTTAGAGAAAGTTATATGCAACGTTAAGATGTCTTTTAATTGTTTATTTATAAAACAAATTCCACAATCTTTTATTATCTATTACAGTTTCGGTGTCCTACCGCAGACTTGGAACTAATTATTTACATTTTGTAATTAATAACACCCCAAATTATATTTAAAAGTAATTGTAATTGTATTTTTAACAATTACAATTACATATAATTGTAATTTGAAAATTTCTAATTACAATTACATTTAATTTGTAATTGAAGTGAGTTCCATATAATTTGTAATTATAATTTCCCAATTACTATTAACTGTAATTTGTAATGGAAGAAATACAATTACAATTACATGTAATGGACAAAAATTAATTGAATGAAAGTAATTTTAGAAAAGTTAAATGTGATTAGTTTATATTAATATTCAATTACTTAACATGGTAACAATGCAGAAAACGATTTTGTCTTAATCAATTGTAAATTAATATATGTTTTTCAATTTTTTTTTTTTTTACAATATAAAATTAAATATTAACAATAATTTTAATTAGCTTTCAATAAAACTAACTTTTAGGTCATTTATACTATTCCAGCATTGATTACTATTCCAGCAAAAGAGAATAGTCTTTCGATTGGTGCAGAAGATGGTACAGGAGTATTTGATCACTCAAATACTTTTAGCATAGTTGGATACTTACTCAATCATCCGAATGACGTATCTCCATAATTCATTTTTAGGACACTTTCAAAAAATTTTGTATAAATGTGCTTATATAGATTCACTCTGTCCATCCGTCCGTTCGTATGTCTACAAAACTTTTACATCATTTGAAATAGAGTTAAGAAATTTTAACCACGGATAGGTATTGCAAAAAAAATAATTTCATAGAAGAACTTTTTTCTGTAGCCACACCCGTTACGAAGCTACAGCCTCCCAAAGTTAGAAAAAGCCCTATATTTAAATTGTTATAACAAAAGTTCTGTTAGGTGTATTTTCAATCTGAAAATAGCTGGTTTTATAAACTTTATAAATTTTAACGACAAAAGTTATAGGGTTGCCATATGGTACTAAAATTTACCATTATGCAAAACTCAATTTTTGCAAAATTTTTGGCCCCACACATCTTCTAAACGATTCAAGCCAGGGTCTTAAAATTTTGGGTGATGTTAGATCGTCAGAAATTAGTAGGAGATGGTTAACAAAATTGTTTATTTTACACTCCTTTTGATTAAAAACTTATATTTATTTTATTATATAAAAAAAAACAATAAAAATTATATTTATCCTAAAATATCTTCACCGAAATCAAATGTATCGATTTTATTTTTACTTGCAGAACTGGCATCATTATTTTCAATTGAATATAATTAATATCGGGTGCAATATTCAATGATATGTGTCTTCCATATCTTTTCTAGTAACAGAAAGTATGGAGCCATAACTTTAAGCCAATTCAATTTTGTATGCGACATTGCAGCAACAATTGCTTCGTGGGATTCTTCCGATAGGTAAAAAAAAAGCATTTGATCTTTCTACCAGACTTTGCTGCATGTTAGCGAAAACATTACCTAAATATCTAAGTTCATCGTTGTTGGCAATTTTATCTGTTTTAACCTTTAATGTAATGAGGGTATTAACATCCCATTATAAAAACCTTTTTCTCCTTGTAAAAAATCCAGAATTTCTGCAAAAGGAGTCATATGCAAGATCTATTGCAAGATCTATTGTAGTAAATTTTAGGGTTTTCAACTCCGTACAAAGTTCATTTAAAAAATTTTCTTTTTTTAAAATTTATTGGACACAATCGTATAGAAAATTCCATCGTGTCATAGCAGGATTTTTTAATGAACATCGTAATATCTTTTTTATAAATTCGGACGATTTTGCTTTAGGTTATTAGGATTGAAAGTACGGCAGGAATTGCAAATGGGCGAAATTGGCCCATGGGTTCGGATTCTGAACTTTTTAATCGGTCCAAGGGCTAACGAACATATATAAAAAATCATGATAACTCAACAACTAATGACGCTATCTTCATCACCTTTGTGCTGTAAACGATAATAACTTGAAACAAATGTAGAAGCTTCAAATTTGGCACAAGGGTGTTCTTTACTATTTTCTGAATGTCTTTCTAATTTATAATCAGTTAGAGTGGTGGTTCAGATACCTCTCAAGGATTTAAAGCTTATCATCGAAATTAATAAAATGAAATTTAAACTTTAGATTACTAGTAATGAAAGTACCCTGATGATTGCTTTTGTTCGCGATAGGACAATGGCTTCAGATTTTAGAAGCTTTTGATCGACTGGAAGCCAAACGAGCATAATTTCGAAACCAAAGAAGATAGAACCTTAAAATTTGGGGCACAAGTGTTTTTATACCCTACACCTATGAAATAGGAAAAGGGCATATTAATTTTGTTATTGTGTTTGTAACCACCTAAAGGAAGCGACCTAGATATGGAAAGGTATATATATATATTTCATCAGCGGGATCTCTTGAGTCGATATGGTCACGCCCGTCCGTCCGTAGGCACGATACCTCAAAAAATAATGGAGCTATCTTAATGAAATATTAACTGTAGGTTACTAGGACTGAAAGTACGGCGAGGATTACAAATGGGCGAAATTTATCGCTTATCTTCGAAGTTCATGAAGATAGAAACTTTAAATTTGATACACGAGGGTTCTTTTCTATTTCCGTTTTTATTTAACACTTTTATATTTTTAAAAGGCTAAGAATTTTACCATAAAACATATTTTGTATAATATTTTATAAATTAAAAACAAAATATTTTTTTAATAAACGATTAAATTTTAATTTTTATTATATCATATATTTTATTTAATTATTACCATAGGTGATATATAATTAAGACATTGTGTACAATACTTAAGCTATATTCAAAGGTACTTGCTGCATTTATGTAAAATTCATTTTTATATTTAAATGAAGCTTTTCTAATAAGTTAATGTACTTATTTTGAAAAATTTTAATTATTAAATTTTGTGATAAACAGGTAATCAAAGCATTAATGGTTTTAATTAACATAAAAATCTTCAAATTATATAATCTTTTATATATATATATATATTATCAAAAATTAATATTTTTTTCGAAAAACTTTGAGTTAAATTAAAATTATTGATACAGATAACATCATAATGCTAATTTTGATTGTAATACTTATTTATAACAGAAGTGCTCAAAATTTCTTACCTTAAATATAAAAGAAGACCAATTCTAATCGCAATATTTCAATTTGAAATTAATCTTTTCCATACGTGTAATCTGAATCACATCATATTTCAAGGAAAACGAAATAGAATTTCTAAAAATCTATAAATTAAATCTAACCAGAATTTTTGAACTTAATAGAATTAAAATATTGAAAATTGGATTATATATAACATTAAAAAATAAGTAAATTAAGAGAATAAATTTAAAAATTATTTAAAACTGAAATAATTAATCAAGGGTACTAAATCATTTAACATTAAATGTACTACAAAAGGTCCAGAAGCCTAACCCATATGTAGTCCCCGCCGTAATTTCTGTTCCATAATCTACAGTTAAAATTTCATATATTACATTAGTTTTTCAGTTTCACAAATTTTAAGGTTCTATCTTTATTCTAAGTCAAATTTCAAAGACACTAAGGAATTAGGAAGTGACATCTTTATACAAAATATGGAGGTCTATCTTTATTCTATCTTCAGAATTATTCTAGTTTGGTCTCTATTTGATCAAAAGCTTCTAAGATCCGAACCACCTATCTCGGCGGTATCTTCAATTTTAAGGTAACTCCATAATTAAACTAAAACTGTTAAAAATAAAGTTGGAGCTTTAATTTTTGTAAATTACGAAAAAATTTGGACAGATATTCTAATTATATCTGTCTCAAAATAAATTTGTTTTAATATAAAAATAAAAATGTTTTAAAACAAACATGTTTTCATGAAAATTATAATTTTATCTATTTAACCATTAAATTTATAGAACTTTGGATTCTAATATCCCCACCTTTTATTGGTTTTACCTAATACAGTTATTATATTAATGTGGTTGATATGGATAATAGGTAAAACCAATAAAAGGTGGGAACAATCATAGGATTAAGAAGTTCTACAAGTCTCTTGCTTTGACCCCTTACAATTCTTTTAAAATGAATCAAACATACGTCTCATTTTTCCAAGGATCCTCCAAAAATTTCTAGTTTCTAACGATTTAATACTCCTTTAAAATGCATGTTACCGACTAATCATATCACAAAAAGCTAAAATTTCATTACTTCATTTCAAACTGTAAGTTAAAGTTTCATTGTTTTAATTCAAACGGTATCGAAATTTTATAAACATCCGGACGGAAAGAGTGAAGCTATGTAGGAACAATCAATGTTAAAAGTAGATAATAAATTCATAAATAAGGACATCGGAAGGCATATATACAAAACTACAAAATAATTTAGGTAAGCATGCCGGACTCGTTTGGAATTTAAGTATTATAATTTCCTTAAAAATTTACCATTTCCTAAAAATTCATTTTCAGCTATTAAAATATCATGCATTTCTTTTACAATTTTGTCATTTTTGGAAATCATTCTGTAATTTGTAATATTGGCTTCACCATATTGATATGGTTCTAAATCAATTGTTTGCAAATCTAAATTACCAATCACATACCGATAGGAATCAGTCAAAATTCCAACTTGCTGTGCCTTAAATAGAAAAATCAAGATGTAAATAGCAAAATTTTAAAATAAAAAAAAAAATATTAACCTGAATTAAAAAATTAGTTAAACTAATAGTTGATCCCAATACAAGTAACGAAAAATCTGGAGATTTTTTCACTGATCTCAAAATAGGCTTATAATTTTCATTTAGGTCTAAATCATATCTTTTAATATTAATAGTTGGTATCTCAGTACCAAATAATTTAATTAATTCATTTACTAAAATTAAATCATCTCCCGCTAAAAATAAGTAATTTGTTGAATAATTTTAAATGAATAATTTGAAAATAATTAAGTTTTCTTCTTGCCGTACCAGATTCGTAAAGAATTGTAAATGAAGACCATTCTAATGATTCTATTAAAGCTTTTAATGCATCGGCATAAAGATTTGGTGATGGATATAAATTAACAGTAGCCATTCTATTGATTGCATCCATTCTTATATCAATAAAAGGTAATTCTTTAGCATCACATATATTTGCTGCATGTTCAGCTAAGGTTGGTGATGTTGGACCAAAAACAAGTTCAATATTTTTCTTCGAATTAAAAAAAAATTTTTTTATAACCTTAGGCATAATATCACTCGTATGTATATATAACACCCTGATTCTTGAAGGCTCATCGCTTCATAAGAAGCGATCCTGGCGCGACTCCTCTAAAAAAAATTATGACGGTTGGCTATTCTTGATGACTTTTTTTGAGGTGATGTCATTTTTGTAAAGTTATAGAAATTACAATTTTTTTTTTTTACTTTTGAGTTTTTGTTGTCAAAATTTATAAACATAAATATGTATGAGTTTTTTTATTTGTATGATTTTTTTGAATATGAAAAAAATTAATCCAGTGTGTTAGAAGAAGTATAAGAAATAATTCAAGTCCTTTTGAATGACCTACACATTTTAAGTAAAACAAGTGAGGAAAAATAACCAAGGGTTTTTAAAAAGCACATTTTCAAAATTATATACGGTTTCTTACTGAGTATTTTATCATTTATTTTTATAAAAATATATATTATGATAATATTATAATTTTGTTATTTCATTAATAATTAATTATATGACTAATAGTGAAATACTTAGAATATAACCCCAATGCACTCAAGAAAACCTGTTATAAGTGCAAAATATAATGTTGGATCTTCAATGTTAACGTTTAATTTTGGAAAAACTTACACTATTCACCAGTTACTGTTTTATAAGAACATAAAATTTTAAATTTTGAAGACTAAGTAGCCCTTCAATGGAGAAGGTTCCCAAATTTTAGCTTTGCCAAAGTTATGATGGATCTGCTAACCTCCCTCCTGTTTTCACCCTTCCATTTTTTTCCGGTTCTAGGAAATCTATTTTGAACTCCAACAAAATTTGGAATTTTACTTAAAATTTTATTATCTAAGCAAAAATAGTTAAGACTAAGAAACAATTTCTTCAATTTAAAGAGACCCTTTCAAACTTAAGAAAAACCTTTAACGTATGTTGAATATAATGCTGCAGCTGTAAATTTTGCATATTTGTAAAAAAAAATTTTAACAGGTGTTAAAGTTACAGGTGGTTGAAAATAGCAAAATTTCAATTTTCGAGCCCTAATCAGAGAGCGTGACAAAAAAATTTTGTTAACCGACTCCTACTAATTTCGGAGGACCTAACTTCTCCCAAAATTTCAAGACCCTAGGTTGAACCGTTTAGAAGATATATGGGGCCAAAAATTTTGCAAAAGTTGAGTTTAGCTTAATGGTTAATTTTAGTACCGTATGGTAACCCTTTACATTTTAGCCTTATATTTTTGTGAATCCTATAAAACCAGCTATCTTTTGCCGTTTTCAGATTGAAAATACACTTAACAAAACTCTTGTTATAATAATTTAAAAATAGGGCTTTTTCTAACTTTGGGGGGCTGTAGCTCCGTAATTGGTGGGGCTACAGAAAAAAATTCTTCTACGAAATTAATTTTTTTGTAATATCTAAACGTGGTTAAAATTTCTTTACTCTATTTCAAACGGTGTAAAAGTTTTTGTAAACATACGGACGGACGGACGGACGGACGGACAAAGTCAAAATTAAGAAAAATCTTTGACACTTTTTGAAACATTAAATTTTATGTTTAAAAAAAAGTTTTAACATTAAATTATTTTTATTGCAATAACTACACATTTCTGATATTTTTTAGTCAGCCGTAGGTAAAACGAGACGGACGGACAGAGTGAAGCTATATAGGCACATTTTTACAAAATTTTTTGAAAATGTGCTAAAAAAAGGTTGTTGAACTACTTTAATTTTTATTATGTACGTTTAATTTTGGAGATTAATAAGTAAAGTTATTAGTAAACATATTTGTTTTAACCTGAATTTAACATTACAAGTAACTGAAATTAAAATTTATGAAATTCTTTATTTTTTTTTAAAACATATCAAAGTTTTCAGGTACATAAACTTATATGTTTGTATGTACAATTTTTTACAGGTACTTAAAATGTTTTAAATGTAAGTATATAAAAACAAGCATATTAAAATATACTAATCTTTTTACCAAAGAATCAATTTTTTTCATTTTTGTTTGTTAACATATAAAATTTTTAAATCAAGAATTGCCAACATGATGATTTTTCCAACTGACATGACGTCAAATTGCCAACATGTTATCAATATCACTCTTGAGCCTTCAAGAATAGCCAATCATCACTTTTGTGATACTGATCGTATGCTGCGCCTTCAAGAATCAGGGTGTTAATGTATTTAGGTTGTCAAGATAACCTTTAACAGCTCACATAATTTATGTGACATATCAAAGACATTGCCTTCAGCAACATTTATTACATTTCCTTGTAGAGATTTATCTGAAACTTTTAAATTAGCATCTTTAATTGCTTTTGCAAATACTTTTTCTTCTAAAAAATTTGATGAATCTGCTATCAATCCTAAAATGAAAACAATTTTTTGAATCAAGATACTTATGGTTATGAACAAAGAAATTTGAGGGTTGCAAATTATATCAAGTTTGATACACCATCATAAAGTATGTATGTATATCAACTATGTATGTATATACAATTTTTGAATGAATTTTTTTTTATTTTTAAGACTTAATTATATGTATTTATATTCATATATACATAATATTTTTCATTTTCAAAATATGTCCCTGCTAAAAAAATTAGTAATGTTACAACGCCTTTAAATTTTTTCCATTAGTATCATCGTGAATCTACACAATGAAATGTATACTTTTAAAATTTTCTTGTAACTAATTATATATTTGTAAACATAAGACAAACTTTTATAAATATTTTAATTTATAAATATATATATATATGTATATTAATCCATTTTTCGATGTGTGTAGTACATTAATTATATATGTACATTTATAGTATATACAAAAAAATATTTTGTATTACGTTAAAATTATTATTAAAGTCATTTTTTAACTTTGGAAACATGATTTGTTTTTAAATAAGTTTATGCTCGTAACAAAATAATCATAATTTTATTTTTCAAATTTAATAAGATTCTATATAAAAATTCGTACCATTTATTAATATTATATATGTATTAACTTAAAAAAAATATATTAGCGCAAATATGGTACATATGCACATACATAGTTATTATGTAATTATAAAAAGTACAATAAAATTTTGAGTAAACTATTTAAACATTGAAAAGAAATTTCATAGATTTAAGTAATTAAAGAAAGCAAAATTTTTTTCCAACTTAAATAAATAATTAAAATATCATAATAGTTACCAATATTAATATATTGACTCGACAAGTTGACTTCGAGCAATATAAAAATGAAAAATTTAAATTTCATATTTCACTTCTTTCATATGAAATTTTCTATTACAAAATTAATTATAAACTTTATATTCTAATTTTAGACACCTTTAAAAAAGGAACCTATTATACAAATTAAGATTGTTGCACTGAAGTTACATGCAATTTTAGCGAACTGAAAAAGTAAAATTTGAAATCTTTCAAAATCTTGAGTATACTTGACATATTAATCAGAAACATTATTTAAGAATAGGAAGATGTGCAAAATATTTTTTTGAATTCTGTTAACCTTTGTTCGAGTTCATAAATGCAGTACCTGCATAACAAATGAATACTATGAATAAAAAAATTTTTTGTTGCGCAGGTACTGCAACTATGAACTCGCACTTTACTTATGTATAAGATTGATGATATATAATTTAAAAATTAAAAATAAATGCTATGAAATTTTTTTAGCTAAATAAAGTAATCAAAAACACAAAAAATGGTTATTTGTAAGAATTAGTAATTTAATTTCCCTTTTAAAATGAGTAAATTAAATTATTTTATTTATTTATTATTATAATAGTCATATAGTATAATACTAAATAATAGTAAAATGTAAAAATTACATTTAAATTGAATAAATTAAATTATTTTCTTTTTAGATATTAAGAAAAAGTAATATTTTAGAATGTGGTTGTGATAAAATAAGAGTTTTAAGTAGGAAAAAATAAATTAAAATTAAAAAAATTTTTTTCTTTATATTGAAAAATTAATATTTTATAATACTCTTATAATGAAATATTAGTATTAAGTAGCGAAAAAGTAAAAATTAGGTTTAAAATTCGTACATGCTTTGTGATTCGTGTTTTTTTTTAAATAAGAGCGACCTCAGAGCGTGCTCTACGTGCTCAGTAGAAATATATCGAGCACGGCTGAGCAAAATAAAATACAAAGACATTTTGACGTTTGTTAACGATTTTACTTGCCAAATAATAGTCAAAATGTTTTGTTTATTTTAGGTTATCTTTTTAGCACATATTCAAAAAATTTTGTAAAAATGTGCCTATATACCTTCACTCTGCCCGTCCGTCTGTCCGTACGTCCGTCCGTCCCTTTTTATCTACGGCTGACTAAAAAATGTCAGAAATGGGTAGGTATTGCAATAAAAATAATTTAATGTTAAAACTTTTTGCAAAATTTTTGATCCCTCATAACTTCTGAACGGCTAAATTTAGAAACTTGAAATTTTAGGAGAAGTTATATCCATAAAAATTAGTAGGACGCCCCCTGTCACACAGGGGGCGTGACAGGGGGCTATAGGAGCTATAAGGGCTCGAAAATTGAATTTTTGCTATTTTTATACACCTGTAACTTAAATACCTGTTCAAATTTTATTTTACAAATATACAAAATTTAAACCTGCAGCATTATATTTCAACATTTGTTAAACTTTTTCTGAAATTTAAAACGGGTTCTTTAAATTGAAGAACATGAAAAGAGTATTATAAAATTTTTATTTTTGTTTACAATTGATTTCCTAGAACCTATAAAAATGGAACGGTGAGGACAGGAGAGTGATGAGCAGATCCTCGAGAATCATCATATGTTTGCTTAGCAAAAATTTTGAAAGCTTCCCCATTCAGGGTCTACGAGGGGTACTGAACCGCCACTCCAATTGATCTCAAATTAGGGGGACACGCAAGAAATAGTACAGAACACCATTGTGCCAAATTTGAAGCTCCTACATTTATTTCAAGCTGCTATCTTTATTAATTTCCAAGATATGCTTTAAGGTCTTCAGAAATGTGTGGCTGGTCCCCAATCTACTACTTCAATGGGTCCAAAATTTCAAGGACACTACGGAAATAGGAAGGGACATCCTGATACAAAAATTGGAGATTCTATCTTTATTGGTTTCGGAATTATGCTCGTTTGACCTAAATTCGATCAAAAAGATCTAGATTTCGAACCCATGGTCCAATCCCGACGGTACGTAATCCCCGCCGTAATTTTATTACTAGTAACCTACAGCACAAATTTAATGAAGATAGCGTCATTAGGTGTTGAGTTATCGTGATTATATATGTTCGTTAGCCCTTAAACCGATTAAAAGGTCCAGAATGCGAACCCTTGGGCTGATTTCGCCCATATGCAGTCCGCGCTGTAATTTTATTTATTTATTTAGTTATTGTTAAAAATTTACTTAGTGATATACATATGTTTTTAAATTTTAGTTTGTTTTTTTTCTTAAACTTTAAAATTTATTTTTGTTTTTTTTTTTTTAACTGTTACAAAGCTTATAGTTTTGATATAAAACATCGCAGTTACTTCCTAATACTATTCAACAAAGTAAATTATTTACAATTAAATATATTTATTTTTATTTTTTATTTTATTTATTAAACCAAAACAAGGTTTTTACAAAAAATATCTTACAGCTATTGAAAAAAACAAAAAAAAAATTAAAGCTAACAAAATCCACAAACAAAAAAAAAAATACAAATTTGATTACTAAGTTAAAAATTTACAATGAAAAATTAAAAAGTTGTACTATATACTAAATTTTAAAACAAAAAAACGAAAATGCTTACAGGACAAAAACACAGTATGAGATATAAGTAATTGGAATGTATGTGATATGTATATGAACTTGAACTTGAAATAATTTTAAATGTTTACAAAGTAATTAGGTAATTTAAGTATTTAGGTCATTTAGGAATTTCTGTTTTAATTTATGTTTAAAAGAGTTTCTTGATATGTCTGATGAAAAAAGATGACTGTGTTTGTTGAATATAGTGCAACATCTGTTTATTGGCTCATTTCTTCCGTATTCTGTTCTGTGTGTATTTTCTAATAAAAATTTAGTGTTTCTTGTATTTCTGACTACATTGTTTAGTCTAATCTTATTTACTAAGAATTGAACGTCAATACTTTTTTTTATGACGTCAAAGGTAAAGCAAGATGAAAGCATTTGCCTACGTGAAGATAAGGTTAACATATTCAATGAATTAAGTCTTACAGCATAGCTTGGAAGAGTAGAATAGTCTGTAGGATTATATTGGTTTCTCAAGGCAAACAAAAGGAATTGTTTCTGAACGGATTCTATTCTGTTGGAATGTAATTGAAACGCTGGATCCCATACGATGTTACCGTATTCTAGAATAGATCGAACTAACGAGCAATAGAGAGCTTTTGTTACTGCTGGGTTATTAAATTCTTTAGCTCTTCTCTTAATAAAACCTAACATTTTGCTTGCTTTGGAAATCATATGATCATAGTGAAGATGGAAGTTAAGCTTATAGTCCAGAAGAATGCCAAGATCGGTTATACTGGACACCCTTTCAAGAACTATGTTATCTATTGCATAGTCGAAAAACATTGTAGATCTTTTACGTGTGAAGCTTATGACCTTGCATTTCGCTATGTTAAGTTCTAATTTATTGTAGAAACACCATTCTTGTAAAGAATGTAAATTTGATTGAAGTAATGCCAAATCAGAACTGTTTTTGATAACGTGGTAAATTTTAAGATCGTCAGCAAATGCAATATGTGATACACCCTCTAATTTTCTAGAAAGGTCTGAAATAAAAATATTAAATAGAAGTGGGCCTAAATGGCTACCTTGCAGCACTCCTGAGGTGACATTAATTGTGTTTGATAAATAACCTTGAAATTTAATATTTTGAGTTCTTTCAGTAAGATAAGAGTAAAGCCAAGCGAGGAAAGAACCTGAAATGCCTAAAGTTTCAAGCTTTTTAAGCAAAATATTGTGATCCACACGATCGAAAGCTTTGCTAAAATCCGTGTAGATAGCATCAACTTGATAACCATTTTCCATTTCATTTAGTATTTCCGATATGTAAACCGTAAGATTAGTTGTAGTAGAACGACCTTTTCTAAATCCATGTTGTTGTTCGTTTAATTTTGTATTTATGACGGGTGTAATTTTACTAACTACAATTTTTTCGAACAATTTTGGAATAGTGGATAAGATAGCTATACCACGGTAGTTTTCGACGGAAGCTTTGTCACCCTTTTTATAAATGGGGGTCAAAAAAGAAGATTTCCACGCATACGGAAAAATGCCTGTCGAAAGCGATAGATTAAAAATAAAATGAAGCGGTTGCGTCAAATAATTGGCACAATTATATAAAAAAGAAGGTGGGATCAAGTCGGGTCCAACACCTTTTTTTGTATCAAGGTTGGTAATTGCTTCAAATATTTCGTTTTCAGAAAGATATAGATCTGTAATAATTGAATTAGATCTATTAAGTGAAATAGGAAAAGCGAAATTGATACGCGAATCTAATGGCCTATAAACTTTTTGAAAACAATCTGCAAAGAAATTACAGATTACATTAGGGCAAGAAGAAAAAACATTATCTTTAGACATGGAACTTGGATATCCATATGTTTTTCGCTTTGTATTAATGAAGTCAAAAAACTTTTTTGGATCTGTAATTAATTTATTACCAATTTCATTGACATAATTATCGTATGCTAGATTTGATTTCTGTTTAAATTCTAAAACAAGATCGTTGTACCTGTTCAGTAAAATAACATCAGGATCCTTCGTAACTTTAATTTTTTTGTAAAGTTTGTTGCGTTGATTGCGCAATGTTCTAATTTCTCTATTAAGCCAAGGTTCTGTTGTTTTATCTTTTTTACGAATTTTTGGCACAAAGCAGTTAATTATGTCAAATATTTTTAAGTAAAAGATAGAGATTGAAGAATTAATATCCTGTTGTATTAACAGGTCGTCCCAATTTAAAATTGATAAAGCATTATTAATGCTTTGATAATCAGCGTTAAAAAAGTCATATACAATATTATTATTGTAAGATTTCGCGAATTGAGGCATAGAAGTGGAAATTTCGAAGATGACTGCGTTATGATGAGGAGTGTTAGTGAACAGGTTGACTGCATCATCAGCGAGTTTTACCACCACTCTGTCATATGCATTTGAAAATGCAAGATCTAGCCACTTATTGTTTTTATTTGGAAAATTTATAATTTGTTGTAAATCATTACCATAGAACTCCGAAATAATGTCAAAATCAATTTCATCATGAAAGTTAATTGGTAATAACAAATTATCTGAATCATCTTCTATAAAAGATAATGATGGACGATTGAAATCGCCAAAAATAAAAATTGAATCATCCTCATTCATTTTAGATATAATATCGTGATAAATATCGAAAAATTCAGAATATGAGGAATTGTCAGAATTTGGTGGAAAGTAAACAATTCCTAGGTAAAGAAAATTATTACCTAAGTTTACTCTAATAAATTGGTGATCGAAAGTGTGGGAGGTCCTAGTGATTAGTGGAATACTAGAAAGGTTATTATTTACTGCAAGTAAAACCCCGCCTCCACGGGTGCAGTTTGTAGAGAAAAAGTCCCTATCCTTTCTATAAATCGACCAATTATTGTCCAGTATTTCTTCATTTATGAAGGAATCGTTTAGCCATGTTTCGGTAATAGCAAGCACAACGAAGTCACAAGACTTAGCATCAACATATAATTTTTTTAGTTTACCTCTCATACCACTACAGTTGTGGTAGAAGATTTTGAGATTGTCACTAAGATTACATTTATTATCTGTTGGTTTTAACTTCTTAAAGCTAGATCTTGTATTTACTAAAATAAGATTAGTGTTAATGTTATTTTCTTCCGCTAAGGGGACGAAAAAAATCATTACTACTTTTCCTAATTTTTTGCAAATAATCGATTCTCTTACTTTTAAGGTGACTACAATAAGCTTGTAAATCTTTTTCAACCGATTTGGACGAAGCACCGAAACCTTCATGATATTTTAAGTATAATTTCATTAATTCCTTAGGGTTAGAAGGCAAACCTTCTTGATCAATAAAAATTTTAATATTGAGTTTGGTTTTACCATCTACACAAAGGTCGTCATCCTCCTTATGTAAGTAAGCTAAATATAGCCTTACATTTTCGTATATTTTTTGATCTCTAAAACGTGATAAAACATACGTATGATCGTCATTAGCTACAGCATTTTTCGTTAATCTGACTATAGGAGTTAACATAGGATTAACAAAACTTGCAATAGATTGGGATGAAACCGATGCAATTGGCTTATCGTTAATTGAAGTCGTGTTACAGTTTACGTTTAAGCTCTGAGTAAACGGAGTGCCAGCATTAAAGGTTTGTCCCTGAATGAAGTTAGAATATTTTTGTTTAGACGTAATTGGTGTTGTTGCAATTAAATTTGAATTTGAATTTGAAATTGAAAATGAATTTTCAGAAATGACTGAATTGCACATTGTGCTAGACAATGCACTTGAACTTGTATTAATAGCTGGAATCTCAATTAAATTGGGCTTATTTAGTGAATATGTAACTAAGTTCGACGGAGGCAAATAGTTTTGAAATTTAATAGGTGTTTGAGTTAATAAAATGGGTTGTGTTTTGTTTGAATTTAAAATATTATTA